>CM076578.1:286132678-286316729 GCA_034641835.2 Pinus albicaulis | reverse complement strand
ATAGTTATCTTATTATTTCTAGGAATAATTATTTAAATAATATTCCTTGTTAAATATGACCAAATCAACCACCATTAATCAAATAAATCATTATTTATTTGATTATATCCCAACCACTTCCTTAAAAAGATAAATAAATCATTTATTTATTTATTTTTCACTAATCAAGGGATTTGACCCAAGTCGAACACCCTTTCCCTCCAACAAATAATAATAAAATATTCCATAGAGGTGGATCTAGATGTGATTAACATTATTTTAATCATGCACCAAGATCTAGAAAGACCCAATATTTTGTTATAAATAGGAGGGTTTTCCCCTTCATTCTTCACCTTTTGTTGCATATTAGATCACTCTGGATCTATACACTTGGTCTCATTCCTGCCATTTTGCTCCCATTGAGCTCTACCTTCTACATTGGGTTTTCTACATCTACAAGAGAGAGAAAGCTTAGATCTGAAGTGCTGAGGACTACAAAGAACCCATCCCATTGAGGAGATCTGGATACACCTTCTTGTTTCCTCCCCGGTGCCCTGTAATATAAAAATTCATTCAAAAATCGTGTTCTTGTCTTGTCTGTTGGATGCATGGAGCAAACTCTTTACTTTACTGCTTAATGTCTTTCCATTTATAGATCTGTTTGTTGCGGCATTTTAACTACTAATTGCAGATCTGAAGATGTTTGGCAGCCTCTATTGTTGTTAGGGCTATTAGTTATGCGTAGCTAAAGTGGTTCTTTTTCGTACACTTCGACGAAGAATTCATACTAACAAATGGCGACTCCACACGAGTTTTAAATTACGACCGCTGTCGTTTTTCATATTCCTGCATATCCAGCTACTTCAGGCCCTAGGGCTTCTTTTCAGCTGCTTAGTTTTCCTCTTTTTATGTCATTTTTCTCACATAAAAACCTAAAAACTTAAAATTTCTAACTTCCGTGTGTTTCTGGCCCTATTGCGCAGGTAAGCGACACCAGCCGCAACTGAGACGGCAACTTTTCTGAAAATCTGCCGCCGAGACAACCGGAACAGGGGGGTCGAACTTTTTGGCCCTAAACCTGCGACCTGGACCTCCAGGTCGCACTTTTGTTTACCGACACGAACTCGGATCGGAGTCGGCCTGAGCCTGCCTTTTCCGGCATTTTTTCGCAATTTTCTAGGTTACTCTTTTGCCGACACGCCAGGGTCTTCCAGCCTCTGTCTCGGCCCGCCTTGACCAAGATCTGATCTGTTTTTACTCATCTAAGTGGGAACCCAGCCCCTTAGGGCTTTAGTACCCTCCACTTTTTGTGGAAGAGTTTTAGCTGTTTCAGCCGTCGGTTTCAGAGCTTCAGCCCCCTCTTTTCCAGATCTGGTACCTCCCTTTCAGATCCATTGAAATCAGCCCTTTTTCCTTTCAAATCACCTCTTGTCGTTTTGTTTGGACCTCCTTTGAAGGCCTCCGCCTCCCCCCTCCGGTTATTTGCTGATGTCCCTCCTTTTTCCAGCCACCTTGCCTCTGTCTCTTGGCTGTGATCTGCACCTCTTGCCTGCAGCTTTATCCTCCAGATCTCTGTCCCTTTTGACCCTAGATCTGTTGAGCTCCCTTTATGTGTGTTTTACATAGTTTTTCCCTTTCTTTTCAGCATAGTTGTGAGAAACCCACCTTCTTGGGTTAAATAGATGCATACGTAGCTGTTATTTTTCTGTTATTTCAGCATTATATTCTGTTCTCTGTAGGTTTATTTTCAGCTACGCAGCACACTTTTTCTTGCTCTCAACAACGGAAAGGGTTTAAAAATTAAAATTAACGCACGCCACACACTGACCCTAAGTGAAGAAGCGCCTGGTTAACACCGCCCGGCAAAGACTCTAAAATCAATTGTCACGGCACCTTTTCTGCCCTTGACCGTAATTGATTCTGTCCCCTTATTGCCCCTGTCGGTTTCCTTCTTCCTGTCATCATTGCGCCCCCAAGGCGCCTTTCCCGGAGACTTCTTGGCCTTCACCCTCAGTTTCCGGTTGATCGACCTACTCCGCACCGCCGTCGTCGAGCCAGTCCACCTTCGAGTCCGCACTCCGACTCCTCTCCTGATTCATCGGGTCCCCCTTCTCCTTCTGGTTCTCCCCCTGTTACCTTCACTATGTCTGGTCCAGGGCCTAACGCTAGCGGTTCTCCCAGCCCCAATGCCGGCCCTACTTCTAGCGGAACCGCCACAACCACTACCCCGACCACCCCTGTGCTGCCGTACATTGCAGGCCTCAGCCTCCCCGATTTCCATCAGTTGATTAATGACCCTATTCACCACAATGCTACCTGGCCCGCTATGCCCACCAAGCTGCCCTCTGATATCCCTAAGTTCGAGGGCCTTAATGGAGAAGATCAAACCAATCACGTCCGGTCTTTCCACATGTGGTGTTCCTCCAATTCCATTACCGATGACTCCATCCGTCTTCGTTTGTTCCAATGCACGCTTACCGGCGAAGCTTCTAAATGGTATGTTGAACAAGCCACCTCTACCCCTACCACCTTTGAGACTCTTGTCCAAGCCTTTTTGTCATACTTCCAGCTCCCTCTCCGATACGATACTGGCACGGAGCTCTTGACTTCCTTTAAGCAAGCCTCTTCAACACGCCTTTCCGCCCATGTTCAGGAATGGCGACGAAGACGGAGCTTATGTTGAGCCTCTCCCTTCGAAGATCGGGTTTACATGGACTGGTTCCTGCGCACCCTTCCCGCTCCCATCGGCAAAGATGTCACCTCTCACTTTCCTCAAACTAAAGAAGCCGCCCTCCAAATAGCTTTGAAATATGACCTGATCTACGCTCAATCTGGTTATGTTTATACCGTTCTTCCTGACATCCCCAGGCCCGGTGGCGCTAACGCCCCGGGGGCATCTCATTCCGCCGACGGTATCGTTGGAGCCCTTTCCCATCCATACGCCCAACCTCCTATGGGCTATGGTCTCCCTCAAGGAGGGGCCAGCTCCTCCGGCACTTTTCCCCCTCCTGGTAACATGTATCCAGGATATGGCATGCCTCCTCCTTTTGCCCAACCTCCTTCTTACCCTAATGTTGCTCACCCTACCCATTACCCTTATCCACAGCCTGGTGCGCCAGCTCCTCCAGCATATGCGCTTCCTCCTCCCGTGCCTCCTCAACCCCAGCAACAGCACCTACAGCCTCCTCCAGGGCAAGTATTTGCACAGCAGGGCGCGACTAATCCCCCTTCTTCTCAAAGAAGGTGGAGAGGCAACCAGAACTAATCTGCCCCTGGTAACCGAGGACCCAATTCTGGTATGGACCCTAACACTAGCAACCAGCAACAGGGCATTCCGCCCAAGCCGGACAGGCCGCTTCGTACAAACAAACCCTGTTCATGTTGCGGTGTTTATGGCCATTACACGCACGATTGTCCTCTCTTACCCCAGATGCGACAGATGTGGGAGTCTCAAGCCACATTGCGCGGACATCACGCTTCCCCTCATGCTCCTCCTAATGTGGCCACTACCCAGCCAGCTGTGTTCACTGATCCTTTCCCTCAACAGGGATTCGTGGCCACCCAACCGCCCGACAGCCAGGTAGCCACCCCCCCTTCCATTTCTGGTTCCTCTGATTACCAGATCCTTATGATGCACTCCAATCCTTCCCCATCCGTCAACCTTCACCTTCAAACTCGGTCTCGCCAGTACCCCAAGCCTCCTGCTCAGTCTGCTCCCGAGCCTCCCTCTTCAGGTTCTACAGAGCCTCTTTCGACATCCAGTGGCCCTTTACACATCCCTCAACCCAAAGTTGAGGTTCATCCAAAGATTCCAAAGGGACCATTACGCTGAAATGTTGCTTCCAGCCGAGCCGCTCAGTCGTATAACATAGTAGATGATTTGGCGCAATCACCCACGGCCATTTCCACACTGGAACTCCTCCAGTCGTGCCCTTCCCAAAAGAAGGCTCTACTATCTGCCGTGGGCGCTGTAGATCCTGCTGACGACCAAATGATTGTTTTCGACGCCACTCAATCAGATCACCCTCCCCTCCCTCCTTCCGTCGCCTTCCAAATCCCAGTCAAGATACGGAACGCCATCGTTTCCCGGTGTATAATTGACGAGGGGGCATCCACTTGCGTGATGTCCGCTTCAGTTTGGAAGCAACTCGGATCCCCTGAGCTGGCCCCTTCCACGATCACCCTTAGAGCGTGGGACGGTCATGCCTCCCAGCCCATTGGCTTGTTTCGTAATTGCCCTATCACCCTCGCCGGTAAGACTGTTTGCGTTGACGTCGAAGTCATTGACGCCCCACTCGACTACAACATTCTTTTGGGGCGGAGCTACACCTATGCTATGTCTGCTGTCCCGTCCGCGGTCTTTCGCAAGATGTCTTTTCCCCATAATGGAAAGATAGTCACCATTGACCAGTTGACAAATCATGAGCCTCCCTCTCAGACCTCCCCTGAGACCACCATCTCTTCTGTAGCCAACAAGCAAACCGTCGATTCCCTGACCAGTGTCTCCCCCGGCGTTTACAAGGACTCCTCCCTGCTTGGAACTTTTCCTTGTCTTCCTCCTCCTCCTATCTCTGATCCCAGCTTGTCAAATGTTTGCATGATGCAATCGTCTCAGGCCGCTCTCAAACGTCCTGCTTCGGCTAGTCCGCAACCGCCCCTTCGCCCTCCGCAACCCGCTCCTAGCCATACTTCTCTGCCAACCGGACCTCCTCCTTCTGGCCTTCCTCCTACAGCTGGTATCCCTGAACCCCTTTACCCCCCTGGCTCGGTTCCCCCTAGCCTTAACCATCTCGGAGCCGTCCCTCCCGGCCATTACCCTGCTGGACAGATCCCTTTCCTGGCTCCCCCTCCCGGCGTATATTCTGTCCCCATCATGGCCACCCTCTCCCTTCCTAACCTGACCTTGGGCATTCCGGTCTGGTACCTTGATCCCCCAGCCACCACCCCTCCTGGTCACCCCAAACCCTACATGGATTTGACACCGGTCCAACCGGTCCCCCTTGCTTCTTCCGTTGCTACTGTGCCTCCAGCACCTCCGCAGGATCCTTCTCCTATCGTGACAGCTCCTGAGAAGAAACGAAAAGCCCGTAAGGGGGCACCAAAAGATAAGACCACCACGACTGACCCGACCCCTCCCCAACCTGCCAAGCCCTGTGCCTTGTGCGATGTCGCCGGTCATGCCACCCATGCTTGTCCCGAGTTTCCCCGTATCCAACCCATGGTTAAAGTCACGTTCCCCGAATCTACGGCCCCTGAAGCCTCCTCTTCGTCCGTAACCAAGAACCCCAAGACTCTCCGCACCAACAAACCGTGCGCATTGTGCGGTGTCCATGGCCACTACTCCCACCCCTGTCCTCACCTGATGCATTATCGCGCCTCTTTAGAGGTCATTCGAGAGTACGAGGTTGAACAGAATCAATCCGCCTCTCCCATCCTCGCGCAATATGCTTCAAGCCAACCCGAGGATCCTCCCGCTTCCATTGTCATCCCTCCCCCCGATGTTCAGATGACGGAGTCTACGGTAACCATCCTTTACCTATCCTCCTCTGTGCGACACTCGGGGCCTAGCCCGCCTACATCCTCCCCTGTTGTGACCCTTGATCACTCGATTCCCCCTCATACTCGAGATCACTCCACTGGTGTCTCTGTTGACCTCCGCAGCCCGAGTCCTCACCATGTTTCTGATAGCTCTCATACACCACCTTGTTTGAGTCTTGATCATCCTGCCACTTCCCCCTCCTCCCGTCGTTGCCGCCCGATGACTTCTGTACCCTCACACTGCTGTCATTTCTTTTCATCCCCTCATTTATTGTCTTGTCACACCATTCTGCAGGACCCCCCGTCCACACCCTTTATCGGTTACGCCGATGGTGCAAGTCGCTACTCCAGGAATCTTGCCTCGGCAGGGTGGGCCATCTTCACCCCCTTGCATGACCTCGTTCTGTCTAACGGGGTATGCATTGGTTCTGCCACCAACAATCAAGCCGAATATGATGCGATGCGTGGCCTATTAGCTGATGCCCTGTTGCATCGCATCCGCCATCTGCACGTTCGTTTGGATTCCCTGCTTCTTGTAATGCAACTAAATGGTGTTTATCGTGTGCATAACCCTGTGCTGTTTCGACGCTATTTACGAGTGAAAGTCTTAATACGTGCGTTTGAAACATAACAACCATGTGCCCGGGGACGAGTCACTGCGTGAATGGTATTGCAGAGCCATGTTTCTGAATTGGCATTTGTCTTTAATTCTGCAAGACAATAACATTAAATCAACCATCAAAAGATGATACATCTCCATAATATGTGTCGCAAACCATATATTGATGAGTCCATCTACTCTGATACATACGACATGCCCATCGCATGTTCCAAAAAAAAAACTGGGGGCACCATATGCCCCTCCATACATATACATACGACATGCCCATAGCATGTTACAAACAAAATCCAAAAACTGGGGGCACCATATGCCCCTCCATACATTCTAGGGGGCACCACCTGCCCCTACATACATCAGAGGGGGCACCATATGCCCCTAATCACTATCTGGAGGCTCCCGGGCCAATGGCTCTGCCCCTGCAGCATGTAGATCACGCATAGCTTGACCAGCCATCGCCATGCGCCGCATGATACCTCGCCACTCCGAGGGGAGACCGACACATGGCTCTATGTACTGGTCGTCTAAATCCTGCCACCCGCGCTCCGATACCCCGGTCAAAAGCTGCTCACATCTACGGCGGATGTCCTCCAGTAGGGCGGCTGCATCCTCATTCTGCGCTGCTCTCGAAAGCCCTGTGTCACCCCTCTCCCGGACTATGGGTGGTCCCTTATATCCGTAGGTTTTTACACGGTACTATATCTGCATATAAGATGGCTGATGAGTATCATTATTTACTATTCAAAAAACTTTAAACATACCCATATAAGAATAGCAATTTGTCACTTACCATCGGGCCCCCAGACTCGACCAGGCGGAAGTGGCAGATCCGGATCCCCACAGTAGCTCATCCCACTATAAGGGTAGTCATCTATGTACAGCGGCATCTGATCCCAATGGGCAAAAAACTCCGGTCGAAACACTCGCCCGACCGCCCCTCCTCCTCCCCTGCAGAGTAGTCGTCCCCAACGGCGCATCCTGGGCTCTCTCGGGCCCCCATCTGGAAGCTGCACACGAGGCCTCGAGGTCGGGATCTTCTCAAAGAAGAAGGCGCACAATAAAGTCCCATATGAGCAATCATGAGATCCTGCGCACATAGCGACAGCGCCAAGCTGGCCGACACCCGGCATCATTTGGGCCACCCAATGTGAGTCCTTAACACTCTCCACTATCATCTGTCACCCCTTTGGTGTTGTGATGGAACGCACATTTTTATCGAGTTCGCCGGCACGGTACCGGCCTTTACACGGGTTTCTAGCCTCTCTAGATCCCCGATCGATATCCGAGTCCCCTTGACTTGGAACCCCGGTCGACAATGGCGTTCCACAAACTCCAGGATATGCCGCCCCCGCGGCAACACTGGCTGCGTGTCTCCCACTATCCCCAATGGTGGGAGGCCGGTCAGGAAATACACATCCTGGACCGTCAGTTCGATCCTGTGCCCTTGCACTACAAAGATCTCCTGATCTGGATCCCAATAACTGATAATCCGGGCCAGTAATGGTTCCCCTGCTCTCATCAATGGGTTCTCCACAAACTTGAGAACCCCAAATCTGGCCAATACACGACGAACGCCCTGATCCGCTTGGATCTCTGTCCGAAGTGTTCCCAGATCCCTCTCTCTCCAGTTGACCCGCAACTCTGCCATACCTGCACAAACACATTCTTTTTGTCAGGGTACAGATCAGGAAAACCATAACCACACACCAAAACCCAACTCCCAGCCATCAAACAGCACCAAGCCCCCCTCATCTCCCAGGTCGCAGTTTTCTGCCATTTTCTGGACCAGGTCGCACTTTTTGCCCTCAAACCTGCGTCCTGGGTCGCACTTTTTGCCCCAAAAAGTGCGACCCGGCCGTAGAGAGGAGGGAGGGGCTGTTTCTGGGGTGTTGGGCCCTAAACTGCAAATCTAATCCATCAAAATGCAAGAGCAAGGTTGGGCCTCTTACCTCCAACTGACAGATCTCGAATCCAACGGTCGGTTTGTCCGCTATGTTCGCCGCAAGATTTAGGGCCTTCTCTCCTCTCCACATTCACCACAGCAACAATAGCAAATGAATGATTTTGGAGGGAAAAATGCCTCATTAAAAGAGAACCCATGTTTCTTCTTTCGACTGCTGCGACCACACCGTAGCCCCGTTCGACGAACCGTCAGCACCGCTGGTTAGATCTCACCGAGCTCTCAAATGGGTTTTACTTAGTTTTTGGTGATTTGATACTTCACCCGGACACATTTTTTCCACGAAGGGTCACTTCACCGCTCCTTAAAATCGAATTTCCTCACTTACGACACTTGTACTTGGGGCACCATATCGCTCCCTTACTTGTCCATGTTCGTGTCGATTTTCGTCATGGGTGCCCACCTTGTACTCATGCTTCCATGACCCCCCATTGGGGCCTTTACTGTGTGGCAGCACTATAAAGTCGCCCTTGTTTAGAGCATCCAAGTCGAGTCATCATTGCATTCATGGAGTCTATCCTGCGTCCTTTTACACCCCATTATAGCCCTCCATCCTTCTTTTCTTGGTTCCTCTCTTGTGTCGCATATCATGACCTTCAGCCCCACTGTCCCCTGTCCCTTCCGATATTGTGTCAGTCGCTGCCATGTCATTCATGCCCTTTATGCTCTAACAAGGGAAGTCGTCCATTCGCCACTCCATCCTTCCCATTTCCACTATCATCATTAGTGTCAGTCTGTCTGTCGCTCTATTGTTCTTCTATCGTGCCTTAGTTGAGGATCTCTCATTACCTCACCTACGGCGGACCTCCTTCTGTAGACATCAGCACATTTATTCCAGAAGCAAGGTCTAGAGGGCGGTGTACCTTGGTTCCAGCTTCCACTTTTGTTCGGTGCCTCGGATCAGGCAGGGGGATCTCTCACTTCCCTTTGACTTGATTGCTTCTCCAGCTCCTTTCAGCATGATCGAGATTCGTATACTGGACAGTCCAGTGACCCAGCAGCAGCTCTTGATGATTTCCGGGCGTGTGTGAGATGTCTCAACCCTCATGAGGGGGTGGCCCTGCAGGTAGCCCCCCACATGCCCGGATGACCTCTTCATTGCAGCCTTTGATGCCGCTCCAGATTTTGATGATGTTGGCCTTAGCCACTTGCAGCACCTCTATGATTTGCATGTATCAGTGAGATTTTGTGAGCCCTTCCCCATTTACAGGGGGCATTTGGGTTGTATTTATCTCATGTACTCAGATATTATTGTACTAGTCCTGGCTGTTATCCCAGGCACAGCATGTATGTGAGATTCTTCATTGTATTTTTTATCTGGCCCGTGATTATGCCAGCTGTACTCTATGGTTCGGTCCCTTGTTTACTGGACACACTATTCTTTTGTACTTTGTCACGGCGGGCATAGGTATGCCTCCCCCGCCGCCTTCAGCACAGGTACCCTCTCATAAAAAGAGACTTGTTGCACCTGCGAGTCTCGTCTCCTCAGGGTCTAGTCCTTCAACACACTATCTACCTCACATTTCTCTCTCTGACATCCCTTTTGTTGTCTAGTGATTGTGTTCTTACAACGTACTTCGGTCATACGATTTGCTCCCGACACTCGCACGCTGGGGGGCAATCTGTTACACCATTTTTTGGTCATCTAACCTTTCATCATTAGATGGACCCAAGTACACCATGTAAGACCAGTTTTACCCCAAGTAAAACTGCTTTCACTATGTTAATTAGGAAACCCCAAAAGGAATAATTAATTAAACCATAATTTAATTATTATTCCCAGTCATGTTTAACCTAAAAACAAAGAAATTAATGACCCAAGTACACCATGTAAGACCAGTTTTACCCCAAGTAAAACTGCTTTCACTATGTTAATTAGGAAACCCCAAAAGGAATAATTAATTAAACCATAATTTAATTATTATTCCCAGTCATGTTTAACCTAAAAACAAAGAAATTAATGAGATAAACCCATAGTTATCTTATTATTTTCTAGGAATAATTATTTAAATAATATTCCTTGTTAAATATGACCAAATCAACCACCATTAATTAAATAAATCATTATTTATTTGATTATATCCAAACCACTTCCTTAAAAAGATAAATAAATCATTTATTTATTTATTCTTCACTAATCAAGGGATTTGACCCAAGTCAAACACCCTTTCCCTCCAACAAATAATAATAAAATATTCCATAGAGGTGGATCTAGATTTGATTAACATTATTTTAATCATGCACCAAGATCTAGAATGACCCAATATTTTGTTATAAATAAGAGGGTTTTCCCCTTCATTCTTCACCTTTTGTTGCATATTAGATCACTCTGGATCTATACACTTGGTCTCATTTCTGCCATTTTGCTCCCATTGAGCTCTACCTTCTACATTGGGTTTTCCACATCTACAAGAGAGAGAAAGCTTAGATCTGAAGTGCTGAGGACTACAAAGAACCCATCCCATTGAGGAGATCTGGATACACCTTCTTGTTTCCTCCCAGGTGCCCTGTAATATAAAAATTCATTCAAAAAATCGTGTTCTTGTCTTGTCTATTGGATGCATGGAGCAAACTCTTTACTTTACTGCTTAATATTTTTCCATTTATAGATCTGTTTGTTGCAGCACTTTAACTACTAATTGCAGATCTGAAGATGTTTTGCAGCCATTATTGTTGTTAGGGCTATTAGTTATGCGTAGCTAAAGTGGTTCTTTTTCGTACACTTCGACGAAGAATTCATACTAACACTCGGGTATATGTTTCTTAGCTCGACTTTAACTCTTTGCACATTCTGCGTAGGAGTGGGCCATTTTTCCTGCATCTTGGCTATTAAAATTAGGTAATCTTCAACCACGTGGTACAGCTGTCTACAATATTTGCACAATTTCCTGGTGGGATTTAGGAAATCCCTGGTGAAGTGTCCCACCTCCCCGTAGTTATAACAGATTATTTTCCCACGTCCTCGTCCTGCTCTTTATCCCTGACCTCCTCTGCCCCTTGCTGGCGAGCCTCCGAAGCTCGCTGACGTTCTTGGTGACAAAGGGTCTGATTATACCCTATACAAGTTGCCACAATCTATCATTAAGTCGTAAGTGTGACGATTCTGCTCATCATGTCCTACCAACTGGCAGAACCTGCACCATTGTTGCTCCAGTTCTGGGACATACGCACCTAGCCAAGGGAAATGGTTCGTATCAAGCAACCTTGTGACACGGCAATCATCACACCACAGCGCAGGCCTGCTCGAGCCTGGTCATGACAGGATAGGGTCCCCACTTTCTCCCAAGCATACTAGACTAGGTCCTCCTACCTGCATGTAATCTGCCAATAGAGGGCACTAATCCTTCGTATGGCCAAACACCTGACATCGTATGCACCATAGATCTGCACGGGCTTCTTTTCCCTATTCCTTTCACAGGTTCTGAATTTCCATGTGCATAGCTCCAAGTTGCTCCTGAGTTTTCTGTACTCCTACCGAAGTATCTTCTCTGGGTGAATCTTCTAGTTTCATAGCGACTTCCACCACTTTTTCCTGCAACTCAAAGGTTTGGTGACTCATTGGCGTACATAGGTAGGGCAATAGCATAGCGATAAACCATTATGTATGTTTTCTATCATTGTACTCTAACCCTCCTTCCCTAATTGCTTTATTCAATAGTTTATCAGCCTCCCACATAGATTTAGATGCACCTTGCTTGAAGTCCTTTACTTCTGCTACCAACTGAGAGTAATGTTTTGGCTTCTGGAACTATTGCTTCAGAGCGTCTTTGATATCTTGAATAGATGCACTCTCGTTCTGGGAGATGTATCGCATATACCAGTCCAATGCTTTGTCCTTGAACACCAGGGACAGTTACGCCCTCTTCACCGTATCGTTTGTCACATTCTGCGCAGTCCAGACAGAGTCTGCAACGAACCAGAATCGGTCCATATGCTCATTCCCTACCCCCATTAACATAGGTAGTCTCAGGTTCACATCCATATCACTATCCGGCGGGGGTGGTGGTATGGGTGATTTCTTACCTTTGTGTTGCCTAGGCGATGGTGTAGCCGGGGGGTCTTGCGCAGCTGGTTCTTGCAAAAGGTTATAGGCAAATCTCCCCCCATTGAGGTTAGTCTGATATTATTTACCACTACTCGTCGCACTTTCATCTAGATCTGAGGTCATTCAGTAGGTATGACTACATATAATGCTCTTTTCACACAGTAATATCTTAATTAGCAATGGCAATGTATTCAGAAATTTTCCCTGGAACCCTTTGAAGAATCATCGTTCGGCCTCAGAGTAGGAGAAAAACTAATCAATGGAAAATTTTGTCACAAATCCTCCTAGCACACTGTCCACCCAATGATCTACTGTGCAGGTGATGGTATTATCCATCTTCTCCAGCTGCTGGATCAGCTCTGGGGTCCACTAAGTGACTCCTTCGTCCTTCCCACACTTCTGGAATTCTATGAGCCTAGCCAGCCACTCCTGAAGCTCAATTAAAAATGTTACAAAGAATATTTCATAGATTTCTATAATAATGTACCTATTTTTCCACCATTCCGTAGTTAACTTCTCGCTGCGATTTTCTTTTACCGTAAATTCTTGGATTTTCTTTTCGAACCAGTCCTCAATTTCCTTCCTTTCAGGCTTCCAATACTCTCTTTTCATTACCTGATCCCTTCCTCAAAATGCTTCAGGTCCTGGCAATGGAACCATTTTTTGGCTCGAGGGGTCCTTACCCAGGTTCGGAGTTCAAGGTTTTCCAACAAACCCCTATACTACTGGCCCTTTCGGCAGTGACCTACTTGCGCAGGTCAAAGTCTCACCCGAAGTAGTATGGATGGGTGCTGGAACCAGGTTTCCGCACCCTGAGAAAGGATAGGTAAGGCAAGCAAAGCTACGCATGGCCCTATGATACTCAGATCGCCTCTTTCTACGCAGGGTCAATAAGTCTCTATTCGCATCCACGTGCGCTAGATCTATAATCATATACTTTTATGAAAGTAGCACAATATTGCATAAACAGAACAGAACAGATCCAGATGCAGAAAACACACTTACACAGATCTTTCGCAGCTTGAATACAGAATGTGAAAAATGCAGTAATTACTAATGATTCACCCAAACAGTACACATAGATTTAGTTCTCTATCAACCTTTCTTATTCATCAATTCATCAGTTCCTTCTTACAATACCCTTCCTAGCCTGTGCACACAATAGTAGGGTCTGCACATAGCTGGACTCTGGATCTCACGCACACAACGAGCAGGAGTCCTTTCCCAAAACCCAAACACCCAAACAGATATCTTAAATCATAGTTCACCTCAATAGCTCTTCATCTTCTTACCTTACAATACAAAATGTTCCTCTATTTATACTAATCTAGCCTATACTTTCCTATGGTCCGCAAACCATGGTTTTCAGACCCTTGGTTTACCCTTTTGCCCATTACAATTCTTTCGGGGCTTTGACCCAACCCAAAACCCCTATGCTAGACTAAATATAATCAAAAATACACAAAAATGGACCAGTTTCACAGCTCGTAGGAGACCCTGTTCCAATAGTTGCCCATTTGTATAGTATAGTAGGTGATTTGGCACAATCTCCTATTGCCATCTCAATGCTGGAACTCCTCCAGTCGTACCCTTCACAACGAAAATCTCTACTAACTGCCATGGGCGTTGTGGATCCTTCAAATGATCATTTCATCGTCTTCAATGTTGACCGATCAGAACATCCTCCCCTGCCTGCTTCCGTCATCTTCCAAATCCCCGTCAAGATCTGGAATGCCAACTTCCCCCATTGTATCATTGATGGGGGGCATCCACCTGCATGATGTCCACTTTGGTTTGGAAGAAACTCAGATCCCCTGAGTTTGCCCCTGCCACTATCACCCTCTGAGCGTGGGATGGCCACTCTTCCCAGCATATTGGCATGTTCTGTAATTGTCCCATCACTCTTGCAGGAAATACCATTTGTGTTGATGTAGAGGCCATTGATTCCCCCTTATATTACAACATTCTATTGGGTCATAGCTACTTCTATGCGATGTCTCCTTTACCATCTGCAGTTCACCGCAAGAGGTCCTTTCCTCATAACGGAAATATAGTCACCATTGACCAGTTGACATATTATGAACTGAAGTCTCAGACCTCCCCTGAGTCCATCATCTCTTCTATGGCCAATAAAAAGCAGTCGAACCTTTGACCAGTGTTTCACCCGGAGTCCACAAGACTCCTCTTTGCTTGGTTCATTCCCTAGTCTTCCTCCTCCTGTCTCTAATCCCATCTCATTGAATGTTTGCAAGATGCAATTGTCTTGGGCTTCCCTCAAGCGGCCTGCTTCGACTTGTTAGTCATCAGTAATTTTCACCTATTTTAGATGACTAAATTCTTTGTCTCAGATTTCTAGAAATCAAAATTCAAGAATCATTGTGTCTTCTAGAAATCTCCTCAAAAATAAATTTTCCCCTATCCCTCCTCTTTTGTTTGCTATGGTCAATCTATCATCCTATAAGACCCCATCCTAGAATAATGTCCCTTAATCTATCCATGATTGCTACTTCTATCTATAGCCCTCTACCTCTAATGCCTAATCCCTCTTATTTCACAATTTGTTTGGCCAAGTTAAACCAAGTCTTCTCTCCTAATCACAAATGCCTCAAGCACTGTTGGTGTCAAAATTATGTCTAGAAATCCCTTCAAAGTAAAAAAATGGATGTCTAGCTGTATAGGATGATGGTGCATAAGTAGAATGTATAAACCCTGTATCTTCATTCAAAACCTCGATTCAAACTTTCAATCAAAAGCCCATTCTAATACCTTGCAAATAAGTCAATTAGGTTTTCCTAGGTCATGCGCCATCATGATTCTCATTCCATTGTTTGCACATGAAGTCAAAGATGAATTCAAAAAATCACTTACGCAGCCTCCAAGGGTGCCCTCCTGGTCCAACAGTAAAATCTGTAAAGAATAGACTATCATATCCAAGCATTTCTGCAGGGATTCCATGAAGATTAGTCTAAAGCAAAGCAGAGGTGAAAAGGGACACCTAATAAGGTTCAAAAGGTCATTTGCAGTTGATAAAAAGGTACAATGAGCTGGAGGCTACAAGGAAAATCAAGAGCTCATTATATAAATGGCAAAATGACACCTAAGAGATTTCATGAAGTCATTGGCAGTTGATAAAAAGGTACAATGAGCTGGAGGCTACAAGAAAGGTCTTGATCTCATAAAAAGAAATAAATTAATACACATACAAAGATCTATGTAAATCTCAAAGAGTCAGTAACATATGAGCAACATGGCACATTTCAGCAAATATTATCATTGGAAAGGATGTTTGCCTCAAGCATAAGAATGGTAGAGGGATAGTTGCCCTTTGCCACACTCCTACAAAAGCACAAAAGTTATCAAATGCACCACAAGGTGAAGGAAAAGACTAAGACCACTATCAAGAAAGGTAAATCACACTGAAGAAGAAAACAATAGGTGTGCTTTGGTTGAAAATACAAATTATGACTGGTTTGACCAAAAAGTGGAAAATTAGCTGGGCTACAAAAGCTAAAAGACTCCTCACCCCCCCAAATAATCATTGCAGACTTCATTGGGCATAGGAAGTGAGTTCAAATGCATTTTTCCCTTTGAAGACTCAGAGGGCAGCTTGGTTTACTTTTTCTAAAATATTCTTGAAGGTCCAAGAATCAGGATGATAAACAAAATGAGCGTGATAAGTGGCAGGATAACTTCATTCATCAACAGCAGGGGTATCAAAATAATTCCTGACTATTTTCTAAAAATTGCGTGAAAGAGCACAAATTTCACTGGATCAAAAGATGAGATCTGATTTTCAAAAGGGTCAAAGAATGAGGTATTTGGAACTATAGGCCACCTCACTGAAGGAAACAATCAGTTCAACTCTGTTTTTCTCACAAATAAACAGTCAAAGATTTGTTTCAAAGGATATGGAGGTAAATATAGTGTTTAAAATCAGCTTGCACATGAGCATAATAGGCTTGAATCATCATATATCTAATTATTTTCCCAAGCTGCAAAAGGAATATTGGTAAAAAGACTATCTCCAAAAAGACAAAGGCAAATAAAAACTGCAAAATAAGACTTTAGGAAAGAGGGTTTTTTGAGTTTAATTATTTTCAAAAAGGGGTTATAAATCCTTCAATAGCTCCTTTTCCCCCTCATTTCAACTTTTTGCAAAGAAGAGTGCAATTTTCCGGCTTCCGAAGACTTCCTCGGGCGAAATTTCCTCGGTGTTGCGCACCTGTAGGTGGATGTTGTGTGCCTGTAGATCGCTCCTGTGTTATTCTCCTATGGGCACTGCACACCTGTAGATGGGTGCTGCACCTTTCTAGTCCTGCATGGTGTGCAGGAGTGGTCACCCACCATCGCCTGAGTCTACGTGGAGCACTGCCCAACGGCGCTGTGCTTCGGCAACTGTTTCCATCGCTCGACGCCGCGTGCATCTCCCGCCCGCCAACAATGTTGTGCATTCACAACTACGTCCATCGCCCAACGTCGCGTGCATCTCCCGCCTACCAACAATGTTTTACATTCACAACTTCTCCCATCGTCGACGCTGCGCTCCTGCAACAGGCATGCAGCGCTGAACATGTTTGCATTCAGGCCTGACCGAGGTGCTGCGCTCTTGGCGTAAAAGCCCAGCACTGCCCAGAAAAGTGCAGAGGCACCCGAAATTGCCCAGAAAGCTCAGAATTGGCATTTTTCTACTGTGTAAGTCATTTTTAAGAGGTATTATCCCTAAAGTATCGCCTCCTCATGACTTTTTAAGTGATAAAAATCCCCAGTGAACTCTAAATTTGTGTCAAATAAGACTTCAAGGAAAATTGAAAGGGAAGCTTAACCTACTTTTACCAAGTTTCCTAAACCTTGTCTAAAAGCCTCAATATCTCATTTCTCCTCATCAATTCACA
Source organism: Pinus albicaulis (assembly GCA_034641835.2). Classification (NCBI taxonomy): domain Eukaryota; kingdom Viridiplantae; phylum Streptophyta; class Pinopsida; order Pinales; family Pinaceae; genus Pinus; species Pinus albicaulis. Next base: position 286,299,696 of record CM076578.1, on the reverse strand, counting down.
AAACAAAAATCCTTTCTGTTTAAAAATTGGAGAAAGGGGTAAATAAAACACCATGTTTGAAGAGGAGAGGGCTAACCTAAATGAAGAGACAAGTCCAAGAAAACAGAAAAGAAGGGAGGGAAGCCCAATAGGTTTGAACCCATAAGAGCTGCAGAACTAACAACCTCCCCTTCTATTCTTTCATGTTTCTAAGAGTTAGGGTGTTTTGAGTTCTGTAACAAATTACAAGAGGTCAAAATCCATCCTCAGTTGACGGAGTTATTTTCCCTAAGGCTTCACCGGCATAAAGTACATCTAGTAGGGGTGAGGTTTGAGTTGACCCCCAGTGCTATCTCTAAAGCCACTAGAATACCTGGCATAGGAGAAAGGTGGTTTAAACAGAAGCATATTTACTTGAACCATTATCATCCATTCTTAAAACCCAGTTTTCAAGCTGAATGCAAAGCCATTTTTCCTTTTCCTCATCTATTGGACAAATATGCCCTCCTCATGAAGATTATTATGAAATACTTTACCTGTGAGGGTAGGTTCTCCAGAGTCTATTCCTATCATTTTATACTCCTCGTGCATTTCACCAGGACTAAGCTACTGCACTTGCCCTACTATCTCTGCAAAAGCATTGAAAAAATTTCCTCCATCATGAAAAAGAGGCCTCCAGCCCAGCAAATGTCAAGCCTGTTTCATCATTCTCTGATCAAGGTAATTGTATCATACCAATTAGAGCAACAAGGCATTCTTTGGGAGGTCTTTATCACCCATGATGATTTCACCACTTCACCCTCCATCCCTCTACAAATTTTGACATCATCTTCTCAAAATCCTCCTCATACCCCTCCATTTCCCTCCAACATCGGGAAGGCCTCCAAAACTTCGTTGCAAAAAGACCTTTTTTGGTGCTGCACTCCTGGAAATTTTTCAAAATCAGAGACAGAGTGCTGTGTTCCTGTGTGGTGATGGAGAAAATGTGCGTTAGGCAAGTTTCTTTATGTATGTCAGAGCCTAAAAGTCAATGTTTTTGCTATTTTGGTCCGAAAAATATATTTTGGAAGATATTTTGTGCCTTGGACCTTACAAGGCCTCAAGGACAAATTAGGATATTTTTTTTTGGCCAATAGGCTTCTAGATGCTCTAGTGAGCTCTCTCCTCTCCTTATTTGTTATATAAGGCATGAGTATGTATTGTAAACAGTTGGAACTTGATGTGTTATAGAGAAGTACATGGTTTATGAGCTTAGAGAAGATATTTGGTTTCATGAAGTGAATGAATGACTTGTGTGGCTTGATCTTGGAGAAGCTTGCTTGCAGGATTCCATAGCTTGGTGAATGGTGATGTTTTTCTAACTTGTTAGTGTTTTCCTGTCCTCATTTTGTTTCAGTTTTCTTGTTTTCTATAGATCAGAAAAGTATAGGTTGAGATATGCTCATGGAAGCACCTCAAACCTCCTACATGCTATAGCTTTGATGTTTTCTTCTTTTAGTTCATCTTAAGGAATTCTTGACTGCTCCTTAGGCCTACTAAAGTTGTTCTTTCTTTCATGAATGATCAGCATGTTAGCTTATAAATATGATTCATGGTATGCCATGCTTATTTAAAGTTTTCAAAAACTCATTGTGAATCTTTCCTATGGAATACTAATTGATTAGGATAATGCAAAGAGGCCTTGTTTCGATCTTGCCCTTTGCCCATGCTCATCAACTTGTTTCACAATTCTCAATAGTTTGATATATGTTGTCTAGGAGTTCCCTATCCATATATTGAATTGTTTGTTTATCTTATATGTTTTCTCAAAAAACTGAAGGTGGATATCTAAAGTTAGGAGTTCTAATGCTTCTATGTACCACTGCATTGTTCATCTTGTATGTTTATCAGTTTGAGTATTTTTCATAGAGATTAATGGTTTTCCCTACCTCATGATTCATTTCTTTTAGATTATGTACGTTTAAGATCTCTTAGTTTCTTCCCAAACTTAATGTTCATTACACCTCATCATCACTTTAAGGATCCAATCACCTTGCTCAATCGGCCCTGCAATACACTCTGCTTCAGCATTTAGACACCCTAGACTTCATCTGACCCCATAGCCCTATTGATTTGATATTCTCTCATTCCACCTATCCTACTTGATCATCTTACCGCAACCCAAAACAAACAAATGAACCTACACTTAACAACTAGCCTGAAATAAATCATCTAAAGCGAACAAGCTCACATCCTTCGCACAATAGAGAGAGCCCTCTCTGGGTCCAAGAAGGATAGGTCCTAGGACTCCAAAGACTGGTCTGATGTTACCCTATCATTTGGTTATCCAATCCACCAAATCACGGGACACTAACACGACTAGTCAGCAGCCTCGCCCTCTACAATCTGCTCTTAGCACTTCAACCCAGCCTTCAGGACCCCCTCCTCAAGGCCCCTCTTCTACAACTGGTATCCATGAGCCTCTCTACCCTCCCAGAACAATTCCTCCTGGCCTTAACCATCCCGGAGCTATCCTGCCTGGCCATTACCCCTCCGGTCAGATACTGTTCTTAGCTCCCCCTCCTGGAATGTTTTCCATACCGGTTATGGCTACCTTATCCCTTCCTAAATTGACCCTGGGGATCCTAGTCTAGTACATTGATCCCCCAACCGCTACCCCACCTAGTTGGCCCAAACCTTATCTTTCTTTGACCCTAGTTCAACCAGTCCTCGTGACCCCTCCCTCTTCTACTGTGCCTCAGTCACCTCAACAGGAACCTCCTCCTGTTGCGACAGCTCCGGGTGAAGGGGGAAAAGGTCGCAAGAAGGCACCTAAAGACAAGGTTGCCCCAACAAACCCTGCCCCTCCTCAGCCTCCAAAGCATACCCCTCGTGTGCTTTTTGTGATTTTGTCGGTCATGCCACCCATAATTTTCCTAAATTGCCTTGTCTCAAGCCCATAGTCAACGAAGTGTTTCTTGAGTCTAATATATGAGAATTCCATGTTACTTTACCTGATTCAGCCAAGAAAATAAATACTTTGCACACAAATCACCCTTGTGCTTTGTGTGATTTCCATGGCCACTATACTTACCTTTGTCCCCACCTCGAAGAGTACTGCTCCTCTTTGGAACTGGTTCGCCAATTCAAGGCCAAGTGCAACGAGTCCACTGCTCCCTTACTTGCATGTTTTGCTTCAGCAAAACCAAAGGACACATCCACTCCTATTGACATTCCCCCTCCGAATGTCGAAATGACAGAGTCTTTGACCACTGTCCACTACCTGTCATCATATATGAGATCCACAGTGGAAGACCCCCATGGGACTTCCCATTCTGTTTCACCTGACCTCCCTTCAGCGATAACATTGGGCTCAACATCAGTGGATCCTTCATATACTTGTTTTTCTGTCACCCCTTGTGATGATGCACATGTGAACCTCTCTTCTCATGATGATGAGTCAGGTATCTTTGCTGCGTCAGGTGGTCTTTCTTCCAATAGTCACCCCATCTTCTATTACGATGAAGAAATTATGGAAGTAGTCACCACCCTTGACTTTATTTATCCCCCCTTACATCGAACCCATGCATTCGAACCACATACACCTTGTGGTCATTACATTGACACCCAATGTTTGGGTAAGGGGGCACCCATATTTGAGTGTCCATGAGAAGAAATTCTCCACAAATCTCCTAGTATATCTAGTCGTGTCGACTCTAGTACCATTATTCTTCCCCATTTAGAAGAACCTCTAGAGTCCCATATCACTTCAGATCACTCTAGGAATGATACCCCTCATCATTCTGTAATATTCCTAATTAGCCCAAGATAATAGAAATATTTAAATTTTGTTTTATTTTCCATTTGTTAATAAATGACTAATGGAGGACATGTAAAACTCCTTAGATCAATGAAAAAATCAATGCTCAATGTGAACAAAGCTATATCTGAGCCAGTTACATAAAATCCACTTGTGGGTGAAATAGGTTTGAGCTATTTGACTAGGTCAACAGGACCAAATCTACAGTGTTGTCTAAGTTCAATGTATCTCCTAAAGGGACAGCGCAGTTCTAGAAGGAGGACCACATGTGAAAAGGGTTAAGTGATTTAAGGTGGTTTAGGGTTTTGCACATCCTCATCTTATAAAAGGAAGGAGAAGGCTCAAGGAAAAGGTTGTTGATGATAATTCTATTTTGAGATTGCTTGAGCAACTCAAACTCTCTTGGTTGTTTAGCTAAGAGAGAGGAATTTCCTGTTTAGGAATTCCTCTTCCTTCCTTGAGGGTCTCTTGGAGGAGATTGTGCTGCATTGGTCCACTATCTGGCATTGGCCAAGCTTCACCTCCCTTGACAGCGTAAATTCTGATTAGGGCTTCACTATTTAGAGAGCTACAGCAATTGGAATCAGATCTATTCAGATATGAAGAATTCTATTGCATCTTCTCAGTGGGGAAGTCATCTAAATCATTGGCAGGAGTGCAATAGCTGTTTTGAGCTTTAGATTCTTATCTTGGCATGAGGCCAAAGTGTGAGTCACTTCATCTGCACAATTAGCTTCTGAAACTGCATTATTTTTCAGGCAAATTGGCAGTGTTTATTTGCTAGCAGTTTGGAGGAGAGATCTATGTTGAAAGGGCTCCTTTCCTTCACTGAGGTGATCCGTGGATTGGCCAAAAAATCCATGTCCTATTTTAGATCTTATCTAGTGTGTGATATATTCTTCATAAATTTCTTAATTTTACTACAGATTCATGGTGTAGATCTCAAATCTATTCAGTGTCCTTCATTATCAGCTGAGATCCCCAAGGGGGATGTACTTAAAAGTCATTTTTTCATATAGATCCCATTTAGATCTATCATTTTGTACTCTGATCTGTTATATATCTGAAAATTAATGAAACACTGCTTCAGATTTCTGAAAATTATGTTGTCTGGTTCATCCTCTACTTCTTGTGTCATATAGCTTGGTTTTGAGGCCTTTTCTTCAAGTATAGATCTGTATTTTCTAATGTAAGACCTTTGAATCATATTCTCATATTATCATACTATTATCTCTGCATAAAATCACCAAACCCTTCAGAAAATATGCTCTCTATGCTTCAGAAAATTTCTTCATACTCCAAGTCATGGGAAATCAGCAATTTTAAGCCCAGTCGGGAATGGAGGATCTGTTTAACATAGAAAAACGCATTTTTTTTGGCTGAAATTCGGCATGTGAATCCCTCTTGACCTAATCTAACATATCCCAGAGCCATGACCCTTATTTTTACACATATTTCTGAATATAGTCATTTTAGGGCATGAAAATTTGCTTTTGCTCACCTTTTTTAGAATAAAAGCTGAGTAAAGGTTGTTGTAGTAATTGGAATTCATTGCTGAGTGTTTTTACACATATTTTATGATAGCTGAAGGACACATCCCTGAAAAATACATTTTTCAGGCATGTCTTGCTGAGCAATCCATTTTTTGAACATTACACATTCCTTCATCTTACATCAGCAACCCAGTCCCCTAGACATTGTTGTTGACCAACTTGTGGATTTTCTAGGAGAGCACCAGTTCATTATCTCCTAATCCTCTCTTTGGGATAGTGACACCATATATTCCAACCTAGAAACTTAAGTCCATTTGCTTCATATATGCAATACCAAAAGAGATTGGTAATCCTCCATTCCCTTTCTCGAACTGCATAACCATAACGAAAAAAAATGGCACACCACATCATAAAAATGTGTTTATATTCATCCTTTATAAATACATTTTGGCATGACCATAACATGCTTGGGGGCACCTATGCCCCTCAACCATAAAAATCCTAGCTCTTAGCCAAAAACAGCACTGAAACCCCCTTTCTCTGATAGGTCGCACTTTTCAAGTCCTTTCCTAGGATAGGTCATAGTTTTTTGCCCAGTACCTGCTACCCAGGTCGTAGAATAGACCCCAAAAAGTGTGACCTGGCCTGTTCATGAGCTCTGGGTGCCTAAACTGAAATTTTGATCCCCCCAATTGAAAGAATATGGTTAGGCATCTTATCTGCAACTCACATATCTCAATTCCAATGGTCGGTTTGTCGTCTATGATCACTGCAAGATTTAGGGCCTTCTCTCCTCTCTACATTCACCATAGCTACACTTGCAAATGAGTGAATTTGGAGGGAAAATGCCTTATTAATAGAGAAACCCCAAATTTTTATTTCGCCCACTGTGGCCAAACCGTAGCTCAGTTTGAAAAACCGTCTATACTGCTGGAAAGCTCTCACCAAGCTCTAAAATCAGTATCTATTATTTGTTTTTGATTTGATACTTCACCATGACATATTTTTTCCAAGAAGGGTCACTTCACCACTCCTCAAAATCGAATTTCTTCAATTGCAACACTTGTACTTGGAGCACCACTTTGCCTCCATACTTGTCCATGCTCATGTCGATTTTCTTCGTGAGTAACCATCTTGCACTCATGTCTTTATGGTCCCCACCGGACATTTTCTATGTGGCAGCATCATTGAGTTGCCCTTGTTTAGAGCATCCGAGTTGCGTCATCATCGCATCCATGGAGTCTATCCCGAGTCCCTTTGTATCCGTCTATAGTCCTCCATCCTTCATTGCTTGGTCCCTCTCTCGTGTCACACATATGGCCTTTGATCCTACTTTCCCCCATCCCCTTTGATATTGTTTCAGTTTCTGTCAGGTCATTCATGCCTTTTATGCTATAACAAGGGAAGTCGTCAACCTGCTACTCAATACGCCCTATTCCATCATCATCCCTGGTGTCAGTCTATCAGTTGCTCTACTATTTTCTCTTGTGCCTTAGCTGAGGATCCCTTATTGCCTCACCTATGGTAGACCTCCTTCTATCGACATCAAGTCATTTATTCCAAAAGACAGGTCTAGAGGGAGGTGTACCTTGGTTCTAGCTTCACTCTTGTTCGGTACCTCGGATCAGGCAAAGGGACTCCTTATTTCCCTTTGACATGTTTTTTCTCAGTTCTATCTCTTTACGGCATGATCGATATCTGTATACTTGATGGTTCAGTGATGCAGCAGATTTTACTGGTGATTCCCGAGTGTGTGTGAGATGTTTCGGACCTCATGAGGGGGTGTCCCTTCAGGTAGCCCCCCACATGCCCGGATAACCTCTTCATTACAGCCTTTGATGCAGCTCCATAGATTTTATGATTTCAGCCCCAGCCACTTACAACACCTTTTAGTTTACATGTATCATTCAGATTTTCAGATCCCTTTCCTGTTTACAGGGCCTCCTTGGTTGTAATTATATCTCATGTACTCAGATATTGTTGTATAAGTCTTGGCTGTTATCCCAAACACAGTATGTATGTGGGATCCATTATCATGTTTTTATTTGGCTCATGTTCATGCCAGCATGTACTATATAGTTCAGTCCCTTGTTTACTAGACGCATTATTCTTTTACTTTGTCTCGGTGGGCATACGTATGCCTCCCTCGCCTCTGGTAGCACAGGTACTCACTCATAAAAGAGAATTGTCGCACCCGTAAGTCTCGCCTCCTCAGGGTCTTCTCCTCTAATGCTTTGGTCTACCTTATATTTGTCTCTCTCTGACTTCCCCTTTGGTGTCTAGTGATTGAGTTCTTACAATGTACTTCGGTCATACGATTAGCGCCTAACACTCGCACACTGGGGGGCAATCTGTTACACCAATTTTTGGTCAACTAACATGTTATTATTAGATGGACCAAAGTACACTATGTAAGGGTAAAATTTCTTTCACTATGAAAAATAACTTAGTAATCCTTAATTTATTAAGTTGTTTATGGTCTAAACAGGGAACCCCATCAGGAAATATTGAATAAATCCATATTTGTTTGATTTTCCTCAAGGAACAATTAGTTAAACCGCAATTTAATTAATATTCCTGGTCATATTTAACCCAAAATAGGAAAATTAATTAGATAAATCATTATTTATCTTATTATTTTCTAGGAATAATTATTTAAACCTTATTTAAATAATATTCCTTTTTAAATATGACTAAATCATTTATAAATAATTGAATAAATCACTATTTATTTAATTATTACTCAACCACATCCTTAAAATAATAAATAAATCATTTATTTATTTATTATTTACAAATAAAGGGATTTGACCAAATTTAAATTCTTTTTCCCTCCAACAAATATAATAAAATATTCCATAAAAGTTGGATCTAGATTTGGTTAAAATATTTTAATTATGCACCAATATCTAGACTAACTCAACATTTTGTTATAAATCGAAGGGTTTTTCCATTCACTCACTACCTTTTGTTGCCTAAAGACCACTCTGGATCTATAGTCTCACTTTGATCCTCCATCACTGTCATATTCGCTACCATTTTTCTTGTGAGCTCCCTTTTGAGTTCCATTTTTGTCTGGGTTTTCTACACCTTCAAGAGAGAGAGATCTTAGATCTGAAGTGTTGAGGACGTACAAGGACCCATCCCATTGAGGGGATTGGTAACATATTTCTATGTTCCCTTCCCAGGTGTCATAAATAAAAAAATTATTTAAAAATATTCTTGTCTTTTCTATTGGATGCATGGAGAAACTATTGCTTTTATTTACTGCTTAATGTCTTTTACTGCATAGATCTAGATTTTGTAGCATTTATCTTGGTCAACTAACTGCAGATCTAAAGAAATTGGCAGTTATGTTAGGTTTTTTTTTATGCACATCTAAAGTGAGTTATTTTCGTACGCTTGCAATTAGAATTCATCCTAACAATCATCTAGCATGCTATTTTGATCAATGACAACCTTGCTTAACAATATCCCCCTTTGTCATTGGATGGAAATATTATTTTTCTTCTCTCCCCCTTTGACATCAATGGAAATGGGTTATCAATGTGCTCCCCCTGTCATGCTACTCCCCCTATCATGATGCTCCCTGACATGCTGCTTGATTCAATGTGATGCAAGAGCAATGACTCCCATCTTTTGGTGAAGATACTCAAATGCTTCTCGTGGAAGTGGTTTTGTAAAGATATCTGCAACTTTCTCTTTTTTATTGACGTATTCCAACATGATATTTTGTTCAGTGACTTTTTCACGAAGAAAGTGATATTTAATTGGAATATGTTTGTTATTTGAGTGCATCACTGGATTCTTTGAAAGACTGATGGCACTAGTGTTGTCACAAAAAATAGTAATTGGTTTCTTAGTTTCTATGTTGACATCCTTCAAGGCTTCCTTCATCCATATAATTTGTGTACAAAAATCAGCAGCAACTATACATTCAGCTTTAGGTGTAGAAAGAGATATAGATGATTGCTTTCTGCTGAGCCAAGATACAAGACAATCTCCCATAAATAATGCATTTCCAATGGTACTTTTTCAATCATCCACGCTTCTGGCCCAATCAACATCAGAGTAAGTTTTCATGATAAGAGTTGAACTCTTGGGATACCAAAGACCGAAATCAGTCGTTCCTTTCAGATATCTGAGAATGCTCTTCATAGCTGCTAGATGGGATTGTTTAGGACTTGGCTGAAATATTGCTACCATTCCTACTTCTTGCATAATATTTGGTCTTGTAGTAGTTAAGTACAGGAGAGCTCCAATTATTTACCTATAAAGAGTCGCCACTATGAGAGGGGTATCATCATCTTTACTTAATTTACAATTTGTGGTCATCGGTGTGCTCATAGGTGCACAATATTCCATCCCATATCATTTGAGCATGTCTTTAAGGTATTTTGCTTGAGATATAAACATGCCTACATAGGTTTGAGATATTTGTAGCCCAAGAAAGTAAGACAGCTCAGAAATCATTGAAATTTCTAATATTTTGGACATATTTAGAACAAATTCATGGCTCATCTCATCATCATTGCTAGAAAATATTAGATCATCAGCGTATACAAGAGTGATCAAAATTTTTTCCTTGTCCATCTTCATGTAGAGATTTCTACTTGCTACTCATTTTTTGAAACCTTCTTGTTGCAGATAGTGATAAAAATTTCCATACCATGCTCTAGGGGCTTGTTTTAATCCATACAACGCCTTTTTCAACTTGCATACAAAGTCTTTCCCTTCAGCAATATCAAATCCTTATGGTTTCTCCATGTAAACTTCTTTCTTGAGATCTCCATTCAGAAATGTTGATTTTACATCCATTTGATAAACCTTGAATCCTTTTGAGCAAGTAAATTCCAAAAAAAATCTTATGGCTTCCAATCAAGCTACTGGTGCAAATGTTTCTTCGAAGTCAATTCCTTCAATTTGTGAATAACCTTTGCAAAAAAGTATGGCTTTATTTATGATAATTTTTCCATCCTCATTCATGTTGTTTTTGAATACCCATTTTGTTCCAATTATATTTTTATCTTGTGGTCAAGGTACCTGCTCCCAAGTCTCATTTTTTTCAATTTGAGACATTTCTTCTTCCATGGCCTTTATCGAATGAGGATCTTTACTTGCTTGAGAAAACATTTCAGGTTCTATTAATGAAAAGAGAGAAAAATCATATTTTCTTGGAGTGTTTTTCATCCTTCTTCGATTTTGGATTCCTTCATCTATATTCCCAATAATATTTTCTTCCATATGATGTTTTTGAAGGAATTTGATCTTAGAAGGAGTTTGTGAAGGTTCACTTCATGGCTCTTCATCTTTTTCAGGTTCTTCTTCACTTTCTTCAAGGAAGGGCTTAACTTCATGATCCTAAATTGTCTTTTCTAAAATGCCTTCATCAATATTCACATCAGTGCTTTCCACTATTTTCCATAGACGATTGTTGTAACATTTGTAAGCTTTTCTCTTTGTGGAATACCCAAGGAATATTCCTTCGTCAACCCGAGAATCAAATTTTCCTGGTGAATCATCATTGATTTTTATGAAGCATTTGCTTCCAAAAATCCTAAAATACTTACTATAGAAGGTCTTCTTTTCCATAATTCATAAGGATTCGTTTCATTATTTTATCTTAGTTGGGTTCAATTTAAGGTATAAACTAGCGTCCCAACTACTTCCCTCCAAAACTTTGGTTGCAAATCAGTTGGTAGTAGCATTGTCCTTTCCATTTCTTGAACGGTTCAATTTCTTCTTTCAACTAATCCATTTTTCTTGGGAGTCCTAGCATCGGAGAGTTATCTTTCGATTCCATGTTATTTACAGAATTCATCAAGTTATTTTGAGGTGAATTCTCCTCCTCTATCTGTTCTAAGACATTTAATCTTAGAATCTTTCTCATTTTCAACAAGAGCTTTAAGAATCTTAAAACATTCAAATTATTTGGATTTATATTTTATGAAATATACCCACATCATTCTAGTATATTCATCAACAAATAAATCAAACTACCTTTCACCTTAAAGAGCTGGAGTTCTAGTTGGCCCACATAGATCATCATGAATGAACTCCAAAGGTTTTGATGTTGAAAACTCCTTAGTTTTGTGGTTGGTTCTAGTTCTCTTTCCATGTTGGCGTGGGCTACATATAACTTGATCTGGCTTGAACATCTTATTAATGTTCCTTACTCCATTAATATTACTGATATTAATCAATTTTTCCAAACCTGTATGCTCCAATCACTTGTGCCATAACCAACTTTCATATGTTTGACTCAAGTAACATTTGTCTCCTTGGATTTTTCTTAGAATGTAAATGTTATCGGGTGTTCTTACTCCTTTTGCCACAAGTCCTCCCGAGGATGAGTCTCTTATTTCACAACTTTTAGTATTAAAGACAACATTATGTCCTTGATCACAAATTTGGCTAACACTTAAGAGATTTTGTTTGAGCCCCTCAACTAGCAAGGTATTTTCAGCCTTTCCTTTTCCATTAATGAGATTAGTTGTTCCTTTTCTAGTGATCTTAGCAGATCCACTTCTAAAATTTACATTTCCATTATTATTTTTTAATGAGACAAACTTATTTTGGTCACTTGTCATATGTCTAGAGCATCCACTATCCATGAACCAATGATTCTCATCACTATGAGCACATAGAGCTAGGCCACATTTATCTGTATTGAGATTCACCTTTTTAGCTTCCTCCTTTTTGAGTGGGAAATTTTGCTCATTATGACCATGATTATTGCATGATAAACAAGTTGGATTAAACTTAGCCAATGCATCAAAAGAATTGTAAGTCTCAATTTTTCCTTGCTCTTTCGGATCACGTAGTTTGTTTGTTTGATATTTCAATCTTGGTGCTTCATTTTTATAAGCCTTCCAATGCTTAGCTTGATGACCAAAGTTTTTACAATAGTAACAATACCCAATAAAGATAGTTTGGTACCTGTTGTAAGAGCCATAACTTGAATCAAAATTCTTCCTTGGAGTTTCTCTTCCTTCATTTCTTCTGTTGGAGATGGGCCTTTGTTCTTGGCGAGATATCGTCTCCTCTTTTGGATGGAAAGAGAGTACGTTGGCATAACCCCTTGTATTATCCTTAGTACTTAATTATATTCCTTTCAAACCAATCCCAGATTTTTCATTTTGACATTTTTGACTATTAAGGATGTTATCAAGTGTTTGAGAGCTTTTCCAACTCCTTTTGAGTTGCTCCAACTCCTTCCTTAGAGATACTATTTCAGCTTCACATTTTTCACAGATATATTTCTTTTCTTTTAGCTTAATGTTCAATAAATCTTCCCTTATCTTCCTCTTTCCCTATTGTGAGACAAACGATCTTCTTTCGTAAATTCTCATTCTCTTCAATGGCACTTATTAGTAATTCTTCCATAATTCCTTCGCCTTGTATTTCTGAATCATCATCATTTGTGAATGTTGTGAATAATACTTCTTTGCTTCCAACATAGTCATTTTCTTCATCTGATGAATCATCTCCTTTATTTTGATGAAGGAAATTTCTAGATGATTTCTTCTTGATGACTACAAATTCATCTTCATCGGACTCATATTTTTTGGAGAAGAATTTTTTCTTATTAAACTCTTTCTTTTTGTATGTAATCCTTTTATAATCCTCTTCAACATCACTATCATGTTTATGAGGACATTTTGCAACATAATGACCTATTCTACCACATTTGAAACAAATAAGAGGGTACTTACCTTTTAGCTTAGATCCCTTCTTTAGTCTTCGTACAAATTGAGCTAATTCGGTTTCAGCATCATAGTCATCGTTGTTGTTATTCCATCCTTTTCCTTCTTTTTTTTATTTTGAGGCTTTGAATGCTGATTCTTTGGAATTTTCAATTCCTTTTCTCATTTCATAAGCAATGAGGATTCCATGAATTTCATGAATTTCATCCATCTTGAGTGTATCTATATCCTTTATTTCTTCTATCGCACTTAATTTTGAGTCAAATCGGTCAAGAAGAGACCTTACTATTTTTTGAACAATAATGATTTCTTCAATATTTTCTCCTAGCCCTTTAAGAGAGTTAACCACTTCAACTACTCGGAGGAAGTGTGATGCAATATATTCTTCATCATCCATTTTTAGACTCTCGATTGTCTTCTATAGGTTTTAAGCTTTTCCTTCTTAACTTTGGAGTCCCCATCATATAGGGAAACCAACTTATCCCATAATTCTTTGGCTGAGTCACAATTCATGACTTTTGTGAATTCAGAATAGATCATTCCACTAGTGATGGAATATAAAGCTTTGGAATTAGCAATGTAGGTTTTTCTTTCGTCTAGATCATTTGGAAGAGTGGAAGGGGATTTATACCCATTCAAAACAGAATGCCACACTTCAGGACCAAGGGACATTAAATAGTAGGACATCCTCTTCTTCCAGAAACCAAAATGTGTACCATCGAAGATAGGCAACTTCCTTGTTGCTTCTGTGTTCTTCATTGTGTCTAAGAATTATTCTTCTAGTTGTTAGGCTGATAATGAAGAATTTGGCTCTAATGCCAATTGTTAGAAATACTGAGAGGGGGGTGAATCAGTATTTCTTTTAAATTGTTATTTTTTACCAATTATATTATTCACAATTAAAACAAATAAGTGTATAATAATAATATTATTAAGGATCAAGTAGATATTCAATCCTTTTTCAAATAATTGAGTAATATAATTTTGTGAGGGCACCAACCCTTTATGCTTCAGGCACCAACCTATTGCCAAGCACCAACTTGGACTTTGGTGAGGCTCCAACCTCTAGATCTTAGACCCTATCTATTCCAAGGCACCAACTTGCATTTATGGGCTCCTACCCCAAGGACACCAATCCTTCAGCCTTATTTAATAAAATGAGCTATGTACTTTCTTTTGTATTTCCTACAAAATTATGTATTTTCCAATGCTTCAATTGTCTTCAACACTGTCCAATGTTCTTCAATTTTTATGTCTTCACCATTGACTGCATATGTCCTCATTGTAAGCTTGATGATGAAAACATAGTCATTGAATCACTAAACCTTCATAGGTTGAACTGAATGCTCTTCTTAGGATGTAGCTATCTCCTCTACACATGTCAAACCCCAGTCATAAGATAGAAGGTATGGTGATCTAAGATATTCCTTAGTATCTGAGCCACATCAAAGGTCCACAGTAATGTTTTCCATAGATTCAAGGGTATTCTTAGAAGGTTTGGACCAAAAATGAAGCACTGAAATCGATTATGGGGAGTCCAAGAAAAATCACAGTGAGCCACCGAAGAAGGATGAGCTATTTGTTCTGATCCACAACAAGTCTGAGGGTGAGAAAGATATCATAGGTTTGTTGAGATTATAGGTCCAAGCCATTGTACTGATTCGAGCCATTGTAATATAAGGAATCCAAACTACTATAATCTATACAAATCTGAGACATTGTGCTGATCCGAGTCACTATAATATAATAAATCTGAATTACTGTGATCTATACAGATCTAAGGCACTGTTCTGATCCAATTCTTCTTTTTTGAGCTAATTATGTTTTTCTTCGGTTAGGTTCTATTCGAGAAAATCATCCGAATTTTTCAACCCTTGGCATAGATCACCCAACCAGACTAATCCTTAAACTCCTTCTCCTCGACCTTCTTCAGTTCACGAGTTGTGAACTTCTTGCTGCCTTTTATTCTGAATTATCTTCACCGATTTGATGTTGGAGAATGAGGGTTGTACATCATATAAATAGATATTTTTCATGCCAAATGGAAAGGTATCTTAGGGCAGCCGACATGAGTAGGCAAAGTGAGGTCGGCTCAATGAATATATATATATATATATATACACCTCTTGAATCAAAAATTCATTTTATCCCTAACCACCGAGAATTTGGAGGCGTGTGAGGGCTCGTTGCAAAAATGAAACAATCATCTTTTAGATGGTGTAAGCCTCATTGTGAAATAATGACTCTGAGATGGTGGAAAAATATTTTTATTGTAACTGTTCATTTATAATAGCAGAAATGGAGGTAGGGCAGAGTGTAGGCTTCTTTATGTAGTCCTCCATTGTCCAAATGATCATCTTAAGCATGGTCATTCATCGTGATGTAGCATCCTATTTCCATCAATGACAACCTTGGTTAACATCCAGAAATCAAAATGGACTCCTAAACATTGGCCAAAAATATCCCTCAATCGGCGCGACACTTCTACTAAAAATGTTGATTTTTCTGTTGGTTGGTGCGACCCATCTGCTTCCTAATGTGACCCATCTAGCATGGTAGTTGTTTGAGAAATAATCAAGAAAATATGGTGGAAAATTAGATATTTTTTGATCTATTAAGTATATTTTATATATACCTCTTGAATCAAAA
Source organism: Pinus albicaulis (assembly GCA_034641835.2). Taxonomy (NCBI): domain Eukaryota; kingdom Viridiplantae; phylum Streptophyta; class Pinopsida; order Pinales; family Pinaceae; genus Pinus; species Pinus albicaulis. The sequence continues at coordinate 286,284,070 of CM076578.1, read as the reverse complement.
ATTCATTTTATCCCTAACCACCGAGAATTTGGAGGCGTGTGATGGCTTGTTGCAAAAAGGAAACAATCATCTTTCAGATGGTGTAAGCCTCATTGTGAAATAATGACTCTGAGATGGTGGAAAAATATTTTTATTGTGACTGTTCATTTATAATAGCAGAAATGGAGGTAGGGCAGAGTGTAGGCTTCTTTATGTAGTCCTCCATTGTCCAAATGATCATCTTAAGCATGGTCATTCATCGTGATCTAGCATCCTATTTCCATCAATGACAACCTTGGTTAACATCCAGAAATCAAAATGGACTCCTAAACATTGGCCAAAAATATCCCTCAATCGGCGTGACACTTCTACTAAAAATGTTGATTTTTCTGTTGGTTGGTGCGACCCATCTGCTTCCTAATGTGACCCATCTGGAATGGTAGTTGTTTGAGAAATAATCAAGAAAATATGGTGGAAAATTAGATATTTTGTGATCTATTAAGTATATTTTAGCCTTCTTATTTTGGGTTTTCCTCTCTTTATGAAGAAATTTGTAATTAATGAGTGAGATATGCTCTCCAGAACTCTTGTCTAAATTGTGGAAATTGTTTCAACTATCCTAGTCTTTAGGTAATAATTCATCAAATTCATTTATTATGGGATTTGAATAGAATTTTAACCACTGAGAGAAGGGAGATTTTTTTATGGTCTATATCTATCATTTTCATAGTCATCTGAAAGGTCCGATGCTGTAGAATTTAGCTTGGAACACTAGTGTACTTTGTGAATTTGGCAGGAACTAATAGACATAATTTGCAGCTATTATGGTGGCATTCATGTGGTACGTGTTTTAGCAGTGTTTCTTCTTTTGTGATCATATGTTTGAATTTATTGTACTTTCCATTTCCATTTTCATGTCTTATGTGATTGATTTCTAAGTTTGATAAGGAGAATTCATTGATTCAATGCTCTGTTTTGGAGAAGCTTCCACATTTATGTTCATTTTGTTCTGCAATAAACGAATTCATGATAATCATGATTGTTTTGAAACCCTATCAATCTACCATATTCCCCAAGATACCTTTAAAGTGCTAAATTGTGTGCCTACCTTGCCCCATTACATCTCTGCAAATCTTATTTTCAGAGCCTAGGCCTATTTTTTCCTAGACCTAATTCACCATCCAACACAAACCTCCAAAATCAAATAAAACCCTAATCTGCATACCTAGCCTGAAATATTTCATGATCCAATCAAATTGGTTGTGAATCTCATTGAGAGAGCCCTCTCAGTCTAGTAGTTATAGCTACTAGTTCAAAGTGGTATGTGGTTACCTTTGTTGGTCTCCTTCTCGGCCTTCAGAGAACAAGTGGAGTGCTAACATCTTGGTGTTGTTGTCGAGGAATGAAGTGACAAAACTTCCTTAGGTGTATTATTTTTTTCATCGAATTCAAGACCTATGGATGATAGGAACTAGTCTTTATGAAGGTTGATTCAAAAATTGCAGAGAACCGAGTTACGAAAACAAAGAACATTCAGGCTTCGAGAAGATACACAAGATCGAATCTTGATCCTCATCCAGCTTCTCCAATTGAATATCCAGAGAAACTCATCTGAAAGAAGAGATCCTGGCACTCATAGTTTCAGTTGGATCCATATTCATTGGTAAGATCTTCATCGTTATCTGCAAAATTATTATCCCTTCAAGATATTCCATTCGATTTCAAGCTTGAATTGTCTTTGTTTAGATCAAAGTTGGAAACTTCGTTGTCTGAGATAGTGTTTGATACATTGAGATTATCTGAAGTTAAATCATTCTCTGAAGTAGTATTTGATTCCCTAAAAATTGAAGATAGATTATTATCCGAAGAATCCAAATCAGAGTGATATTTTTATAGGAAAGTCTAGAGTTGGTTTGATAGACTTGAAAAATTAGCTAACTAACTCTAATATACATCTAAAAAATATATCATCTTGTACCAGCAAGTGTCTTTGTTCATTCCGACACAATCTCAATCAGTTTCTTCCTCCTCTTCCATCCCTTCTACTTCATTACCTTCTCATTCTACCCCTCCCATTGTTACTCCTACACCACACTCAGCAGGATTCATGGCGATATTTTCACCTCTGATTTTACCTGGTCAACTTGCACCCTTACCACAAGGCTATGTTAAAAGACTTCCTCTCTTTGATGGGAATTCTGAGATTAGTGTTAGGCAACACTTAGTCAAAGTCATTGATTTCATTGACTTAGAAGAGATTGATGTCGATGATTAAAAAATGAGGATCATTACCCAAAGCTTCTCCAGAGATGTAAAAACTTAGTTCTGTTCATTGACTGCCAATTCCATAGGAAATCTGGAACAGTTAACTGATGCATTCATAGCTAGATGGGAAGTGAAAAATAATCCACTTCAAATTATTTTCGAGTATGACAACTTAAAGATAAATCCAAATGAGTCAGTTTAGGATTTTATTGCTTGTTTCTACCGAGTGTATAACTCAATCCCAAATGAGATAAAACCTCCTCCATGTTTGGCCTTCTTACACTATCCGGATGCTTTTGATCCAGATATGGCATACCAGCTCTGAGAGAGAATTCCTACAACACTAGAAGATATGCAAAGAAACACAGTCACTGTCAAAGCAAATTTGACAATCAAAAAGTCAAAGACTAAAGGTGAAAGAAATGTAAAAATCAAGGAAGAACCATCCACATCCTCTGAGGTCAAACTGGATACTTAATCAGGACTATGGAAAGAATGGTTGATAGAATGTTTATCACTGAAATACAACCAGAATCACAGGTTTGGAATCCTAAATCCTGAGGTCAGTAGCAGTAGCCTTAGTTTATGATTAAACAAAGGGAACAAAGAGCTCGATAGAAGTCAGTACAACAGCAGATCTGAACTCCTTTGCAGCAGAATTATGCTCAAGGGTTTGAAGAAGAAGATGATATTGTGAAAGAAAATCATTTCTTCACAGCAGATGGACAAACTATATTCTCGACAGAGAATGAAGAATACATTTAGAAAACAGATTTGTCGAAATATGAAGACTACATACTTGCAAATGATGATGAGTTGGAGGTTCAATCCAATGATTATCAGCGGGGTTATATTAATGTGCTCAGCTCACAGTAGAGGAAATATTCATTGATAAATATAGATGTTCCTATCACTCATATCCTAAAGTGGACATCCCAGCAAAAAGATACTCAGCCCAAGAAAAATCCCCAAGCTATTCTGAAGAAGGGAAAGGAGCCTGCAACTACAAATAAGATCAAGATAAATCAAGCATCTACAAGCACACAAAGCATATAAAAATAAAATCAAAAGAAGGAAGCTGCAACAAAAGACCAACCCGACAAGAGGGACACTGCTTTAAAAGAGGTAGATAAGCAATCCAATTTCTTTAGCTTAGAAAATGAAATCTCTAAGTTAAAAGTCTCTATCCCGTTGACCAATATTGTCAAAAAAAATCAATACAAATCTCATGTAGCTAAAATTTTCAAAGTAGACCCTATGTCAGATATGGTTAATTGTAATATTCCCAAATGGGGAAGAAAAAATATATAAACACAATAATGGAAAGAACAGTGAAATAATCAACACACCATGATATGAGACAAATGTACATCCATATTATTAAACATATCAGAAAATAATAGGCACAATGATGGAGGCGTCCCCTGTCTAAGCCAACATTAACACTCTCTATAAAATGCATTTCAAATTTCTGCCAAATAAACTCAACTCTGGGCAATCTCTAATAATGCGGAAGCTTCATTCCTTTTCATGTTTAAACCCATACTATAAAACTTGTTAAATGGACATTCAAATCAATATTCAAATTCCATTTAAAACTCAATTAACTTTTCGATTTTCACACCTATAGGACGGATTTCGTTCCATCGTTAACACTGTGGTTTAGCTTCAAAGTTCGAGCAGGATTTAAAAACCTTGTCCCTTGGCTTATGTCGTGGCTCAACGTCATTTGATCGCATTTGTTTTTTCGAAAACCACTCCTAGCCCACAAGCAGTGCAAAACTAGTAGTTTTGCTCCACGAAACCACCATTAGCACGTCCGGTATTGGATTGTGTTTAACTCAGGCATTTCAGTGCATTGTTGTCGCATCCTTGCGTACTTAACTCATGATTCCACTTCAAAAACCATGTCTTCGACCCCATGTAAATGTTTTGACTTCAATTGCGGTCAATTCAAGAAAACGGGTTCGATGAAAGACTTAAACAGGTTCAATAAACAGAGTGGACATGGCCTGCGCCCTTCCTAAAAAGATTAAGCTCATCAATATTTTATTATCTCAACCACGGAGAACGAATATGTATTCTAATTATACACAGGACTCAATAAAATAAATCCACCATTATCTGCGTCTGTATTATGGCATCATATAAATATTAAATTTCCATCGATGGTCAATAACCCACTTGAAATCATGACATGAATTCATGGAATTTAAATCAATAATAACCATCACTAACACACAGAAATGAACAGCACAATATATCTATTAGATACAAGATTCACATACAACTAAGGAATTTCAGCCTCAGCACGCAGATTCTTATATAACTACATTGAATTCGCCCCCTCTCGCACATTACAGACTTGCGGTTATATGTGTTTACAAGAGATCGCGAACCGTTTAAGATCCACAAAAGTCTCTCCCAAGCGTTCAGAAACTCTTCATCTCCTCAACTGCACACATGGCAGGCGCACATGGCAGATCAGTTACATAAGCTTTAGCATCGGTTTTAAACAAATTTCACCTCAAATCTGCATGATTTTTCGCATACCCAGCTTCAAATTCGACTTAATTCAAATTTGTCCGGATGCCCCTGCATCAGACTCCCGAGGCACAAAAAATTACCTCCTAGTCATATGTCTTCTCCAGCTACCAACAAGTATAACCACGTCATCTGTGGAACTGCTCTTCGTGATCTTCCTGTAGCAACATCTCCTGAACAATTCTCACCCGCATCCTCTACGGAATTGTCCTCTGTGAGTTGCAACAAAACCTCTGCAATAGCAAGTCTCCTTGCTACCAGATACCTCACCAAGCTTCTCTCCTGAGCTCCGGCTCTCGGCATCTCTTTGGTTCACTCCTATGGAACCAGTTGAGCACTCCTGCTCTAGGCTGCTGCAATCTTCTCACCTTCCTCTGCTGCTACCTTACAATACAAAAGAAAATCACTAGCTTACAAATTTTCACAAACTGTACATCTTCTTCCACTGTACGTGAACTTCTTCTCCGCAGGAAATCATTTCCCTGCTCTGATACCACTTTATGGAGGTGTGCCCTGTCTAAGCCAACATTAACACTCTCTATAAAATGCATTTCAAATTTCTGCCAAATAAACTCAACTCTAGGCAATCTCTAATAATGCAGAAGCTTCATTCCTTTTCATGTTTAAACCCATACTATAAAACTTGTTAAATGGACATTCGAATCGACATTCGAATTCCATTTAAAACTCAATTAATTTTTCGATTTTCACACCTATAGGACGGATTTTGTTCCATCGTTAACACTGTGGTTTAGCTTCAAGGTTTGGGTAGGATTTAAAAACCTTGTCCCTTGGCTTATGTCGTGGCTCAATGCCATTTGATCGCATTTGTTTTTTCGAAAACCACTCCGAGCCCACAAGCGGTGCGAAACTGGCAGTTTTGCTCCACGAAACCACCATTAGCACATCCGGTATTGGACTGCGTTTAACTCAGGCATTTCAATGCATTGTTGTCGCATCCTTGCATACTTAACTCACAATTCGACTTCAGAAACCATGTCTTCAACCCCATGTAAATTTTGTGACTTCAATCACGGTCAATTCAAGAAAAGGAGTTCAATGAAAGACTTAAACAGGTTCAATAAACAGAGTGGACATGGCCTGCGCCCTTCCTAAAAATATTAAGCTCATCAATCTTTTATTATCTCAACCATGAAGAACGAATATGTATTCTAATTATACACAGGACTCAATAAAATAAATCCACCATTATCTGCGTCTGTATTATGGCATCATATAAATATTAAATTGCCATCAATGTTCAATAACCCACTTGAAATCACGACATGAATTCATGGCATTTAAATCAATAATCACCATCACTAACACACAGAAATCAACAGCACAATATCTCTATTAGATACAAGATTCACATACAACTAAGGCATTTCAGCCTTAGCACGTAGATTCTAATATAACTACATTGAATTCTCCCCCTCTCGCACATTACAGACTTGTGGTTATATATGTTTACAAGAGATCGCGAACTGTTTAAGATCCAAAAAAGTCTCTCCCAAGCATTCAGAAACTCTTCATCTCCTCAACTACACACATGGAAGGCGCACATGGCAGATCAGTTACATAAGCTTTAGCATTGATTTTAAACAAATTTCGCCTCAAATCTGCATGACTGTTCGCATACCTAGCTTCAAATTCGACTTAATTCAAATCTGTCCAGATGCCCCTGCATCACACAAGATCTTGAGGATCTAATCACTCAAGCAATAGAAAACAGACCTCCTCTAAGAAAATATGTCAATACATGTAAAAACACTGCCATACAAGTGCCATGAGCCATGACAGTGCAGTTTTAGGGCATAAACTACTGCATAAAGATAGATCAATCTAGATCTACTATTGTATAGCTCAAATAATGCTATGAGTGAATATCTAGCCTCCTAAACACATTTCCAAGAGAAGTCGGGAAGGGTTTCCGGAAATACAAAAAGTATGAATGGTGGATCTAAAGCCCTAGGGCTGAAGATTCAATGCAAATAAATCACATAGAAGGAGGTGGTTGAATATGATGTAGATCTGAAAGAACTCCTCCAAAAGGACTCTCTCAATGAAGCCTGTTGATCCCTTCAACGGAAAGAAAACTATTGTTGCTGAGGAAACTGCTACTGCTGGAAACTACTACTTCTGAGGCAAAGAACCATGTGTGGAAGGATGTTACCATAATCAGAATGATCCAGGAATTTAACCACAGATTATACTCAAAAAACCCAGAAAAATATAGAAATGGTTTGGCCAAATTTTAACTTTGAATTTTCAGCCATATTTGGGTTGCCCATTGCGACAACTCAGTAAAATAATGCAATTCCCAACTGAAACTAAATTTTAAATGATGGGGATAGGTTGGCCTGATGCCAAATATCTAAAATATTCCTAGTAACCCTCCTTTCTGATCTCCCAAGAGAAGGAATCCTTCCTCCTATGGAAAACTATCTCAGAAAGTGGGTTTCTCAACCCTCCACTGCAACACCCTGCAACACAACACAAATATGAATAGAAACTGCACTGTAGTTGTTACAGGTCAAAATACCTCCTCATCAGCTCAGAGGGGAAGACAAATATGGAAGAAGTACAAAGACCTAAATTAAACCTATTTCTGCCAGGGTAACGCATATATAGAACAGAACAAGAGCGTTATAACGCAGTCAAGCAATACATTGGCCGCGTTAGTAGCTAGGGCAACGCTCTGTTTACACTTGATGGTCGCATTACCCGTGTTTTAAGTTTGAATTGGGAAAAGAGCGCGGAGAAAGATTTGAATCTCCGACTTTCCCTCACGAAGGAGTCAGTGCACAGAGGAAACTGCAGAAGCACCGGTTCATTATTGGTCATTGCCATAGGAGACTGAACTCCAAGAGAGGCAAAAGCATGGAGATCAAGGAAACATCTAAGCCTTTTCCATTCCAAACTAGTGGAAAGAGAAGGGCAACAATGGCTTTCTCCCTCTCCTATAAGAAGGAGCTCAAGGCTCTTAATTGAAGGTCGAAGGATTGCTCAAGGTTCTTGCATACTTGTGGAATAGAGAATAGTGTGACATTGTGAAGGCCAAGAGTCAAAGAGGCTCCTAGAGAGTTTTTTGACTTGGACTTCTTCACTAGAGAGAGAAGAGAGATCGGGAGACTGAGGAGGGCTTGGTACAACCGGTGGTTGTAATCCTCCTTCTTTCAAAATTAATAGAACTATGTTCGTTTTGTCCATTCAATGCTTGATGTTATATTGTTGTTTCAATATTTGCTTAGTATGATATGAATGGCTCAGATGTGTATAATCTAGATGTTTATTGTTGATTTAATTGATAGAATACTTGTTATATTAGAAATTACGCGGGTGCTTTGACTGATTGCAGGTCTTGGATTTGGAGCCGGCGAAGAAGGACTCTTACTTTGCTGCACAGCGTTCTCCAAGAGATTACAAAACCATCAAAGAGGTAATTCTCTATTTGTATTCCTTCAAGTTATTTCAAGCTAATATGAACATACTCATGCCATCTTTGTGAACAGCATAGCTAATCTGACTGTCTGCCTCGGGCACCGGAAAGCCCTGAGAGGGATCCACGAAAACTAACCACCCAAGTAGTTTACCCTATAGCAGAATTGGCGACTCCACTGGGGAGTTCCCCCATAGTTTCCGGGCTATTTCTTCCTTCATTCCTTCTCTCCTCTGTTCTGTATCCTTCCGACCATTTTTTGATTCCTAGTAGACATACCAAACGCTTGCAGAGTTCAATCCTGTGCCTGACTAGCCAACTGAAGAGCTTTTCCCTGGTTAACGTGACCTATGCAGTATATCCAGTGCATTATAACGCAGTCTAGGATTAAATACAGTGCGTTATAACGCTGTATTTTCTCACAGACAGAGCGTTACCCAGCCAAAAACCCTGTTGTTCACTTCTGTGACTGTGTTTTAGCTGTGGAGTTTTTTGGCCACCAGTACCTTTCACATACCGAATCCCTGTACTTGTCTGCTAAACTGGCATTGATTATTTGTTTCTCTTATTTAGTTAGTGTGCAAAGCATTTACTTTTTTAAAGAGAAAATTTTTTTTTAATTTTTCTGCATTTAAGCTGAGTTTATTCTGAAACTTTAGTTCACAGACTGTTAAAAGAGGTAGATAGAAGTCTGAATCTTAAAAGTTGAGCTGTGTTATTTACATGTTGGTGCATGGATGATTGAAAAAAGAAACCTCTCCTTGTAGAAACATTGTTCATTGAAGTTAATATTTAGAGCATGTTTTGCATGGTTTATTGAGTCAAGAGTCTCACTATACTTCATACGTCCATTTCCCCTCCGCCAGACTAATAAAAAGTACACTAAAAACAAAGCGATAATAAAATAAATCTAATAACTCTTTTTGAGCTCACACAAACAGTAGTTCAGGCTAGGATCTTGGGTTAGGAAAGTGAGAAAACTACCCAAGATTTCAAAACTTGAAAACTAGAGTCATTAATGAGTGAAATCCTGCTGCACTCACATTATTGGGACCGTTCCTTTACCGGAGCTCAGCGCGAGACAACACTTGGGTGCACTAGAAGGTAGCCCGCCTTCGACTGCATCCTGTGGGTGTGTTATATACTAGGGTTCCCTTCGGGGATGTCGAAACTAGATCGGGGATCTAGGTATTCTGCCCATATAGCACATTGTCCTTGACCGTGGACCCCCCTGATAGTGTCTGTGATTTGAGGTATCCTTAGTGGCTATACTTTTAGGGACTTACACAAGGTGACCGTGACGGGCTGTCCTGGTACCTGAAACAGACGGACCTACTCTGTCTTCAGTCTTTAGGAGGGTACTCGTCTTCACGAGAGTGCTTACACCTATCGTTTGGGGTTCGGGCGAAGCTCTAGAGTAACCGTAACTGTACTTTCGACCAACCCTCTCTGTATGCTATTGTGAGACTGGATTTCATCACCAGTGAACGGTAGTACTCAGACAGGGCACCCTATACTGGCTGCTTGGTGATTGATTTTAGAGAGTCTTTTTTCTTTTTAGTAAGTGTGTGGTTACTGTCACTTGAGACTTCATAATATATCACATTTTAAATAAAATTGTTAAAATTAAACCGGTCACCGTGGCGTCCCCTGACCCACGCCGTCAGTCTAGACGACAGCAAGGTCTACCTCCTCTCACCTTAGAGGAAATATTGAACCTTGGTGAACCCGGGCCTTCTACGGAAGAGCAGTCTCCTTTGACTAATCTGGATTATCACATAGACCCTTATCAGCCGGAACTCCCGGAGGACCCTTTCACTGAAGGCGTTGTACCTAATTACAATCCTCCACTCACTAATCCGTTAGGACCGATGATAATCCAGATTCCACCGCACCAAGATATGTCTGCGGCAACACCAACATCTATTTCTCCACCGGTATCCACAGGGTCGATACCAATGGCAACCATTCCTGGTTCGCCATCATCCTCCCCGCCGGTGGTCAGTTCTATGACATTACTGGGTAACCCCAGTAGTCAACATATGCCTACCCCCAACCCTATGGTCAACACAACTGTCAGTAGTTTACCGAACCCTTCGGCATCTACTCCTACCGTGACCACGTTGGGGACCACGGTAGCTCCTCCCACGAGCACGACTACTTCGGTGCCCTTTAGCAACCCTTTCGGTTGGAACTCTCTGTTGAGTTCAAATCCCCTGGCCACTATGCCAGGGGGCAGTGTTATCAGTACACAGGTAGCAGGGAATATTTCTCTTCCTATGCAATCCTTAGGACAAATGGGACAACCCATTGTAAATACTATCCCCTTAAGTGGTTCAAACATAGGCGTAGGATCTATATCGTTGCCAAATTATGCAAATACTAGTATGCCTCCGGGAAACTCTATTGCATCCATTTGGACTAACCAACCCCAACCTCCGTCTGGAGTGGGAGGGCACTTTTACGCTGGGGGCAACCAACCATTTTCCCCTCAATACGCTATGCCCTATGGACAGCAATCGTATATTCCTACTCCTCCACCTATGGGAGGTTTTTATCAAAGTCCCACTTACCCTTCTGGTAACACGTGGATGGGGGGACCCTATGGTCCAAATAGTCAGCCCATACTGCCTTGGTTAGACTCAGGGGAAAATCCACAATTGCCTTTCTTGGCAGCTTTGGACATACCCGACATCCATAAGCTGACAAACGACCCCATCAATCACAACTCGCTTTGGCCTCCTATACCGCACAAGATTCCTTCAGATATCCCGAAGTTCGATGGGAAACATGGAGATGACCCGGCTGCACACATCACTACCTTCCATTTGTGGTCCATATCCAATTCCATGGTAGATGATAGTGTCCGCCTTCGACTGTTCTCCCGCACCCTTACAGGCAATGCCGCCAAGTAGTACATTGAATTACCACGCGCCACCATCAATACGTTTGGCGCTTTAGCGACGGAGTTCTTAAAGAACTTTCAACTACCAATTAGAGTGGAAACCGGCACAGAATTGTTAACATCACTGCGCCAAGACACCGCCACCCACATCTCCGACCATATTCATGAATGGAGACGTAGGAGGAGGCTTGTCAAAGCGCCAATTCCGGACCATCTCTTAGCAAATTGGTTTTGCAAGTCTCTTTTACCCCATATCTCTAAAGACATTGGCCTTTCTGGTGCGGTGACAGAAGATCAATGTATTCGTCGTGCCCAGCACCTGGATTTGATCTATTCACAATCCGGCACGCTTTACGATCTGCTCCCCCATGCCCCTGGAAACCCCAACCCTCCGGCTACTCAGAAAACCGGAGCTCATGCCGATGGTCTCGTTGGCGCGATCTCTGGTGTAGCCACCAATCAGTCTCGGGGGCAAACCTCCCAGCCATCCTCGGCTGCCACCACCCCCCATCAAACGACTCCTCTCCCTTCCGCTGAGGTAAATTCGGTGCAAACCTCACAAAAACCCAATGGGAAAAATAGGAAGAATAAGAAGAAAACATCTTCTTCGGAAGAGCAGTCGAATAATCAGCATAACTCTAATCAGAAAAATGTTGCTAATGAAAAAGGAAAGGATAAACCCATGAGATTTCCTTGTAAAATCTGTGCGGAGGACCACTTGACATAAAAATGTCCTCGGTTGCAGGAATGCACTGATTTTATTGCTAACAAGGATTCTGGGAGAACACCTACCGTTCTTCACAATCCTTTCCCCAATCAACAGCAGCAACATCAACATATGGTTGACAACCCGCCACAACCCCATCAATGGGGCAATGGTGGTTCGTATCCTTCCGGCGAAGGACCATCTGCCATTTATGGCATCGAGAGTATTGACCTTCAAACTCACGCCAAGCTTTATGGAACTCCTACCATAGATGCTCAGGAACCTGGAACTAGTTCCAATCCGCCGCCGCCCAACGATTTGCATATCGAAAGGCCTATTGTTGAACCTGTAATTCGTCCCCCTAAAGGGACACTTCGACGCACGACTCATAATACCTCTGCACGTGCAGCCCAAAACTACAATATTGTAGAAGATTTGGCGCAGGCACCGTCAGCTATGTCTGCACTTGAAGTATTACAAACTTGTCCAGCACAAAGGAAAGCCTTGCTTTCGGCCATTGGTGGAATAGATCCCCAGGATTCCATGCTAGCAGTCTTTGATATGGAAAAGGCTAAACCTTGCCTCTCACATCAACTCGCATTCCAGGTGCAGGTTGTGTCGAAAGGGAGACCCATCCATCGCACTGTCATAGACGAAGGTGCTTCGACCTGCGTTATGTCACAAGCTTGCTGGCTGAATTTAGGTTCTCCTACTCTAACCCCGCCATCGAATTCCCTGAAAGCTTTCGATGGCCACACATTCCTACCCAAAGGATACCTTGCTAGTTTTCCCGTCACTCTGGGGGGGGAAACGGTAAATGTGGACGTTGAAGTCGTAGAGCGTCATCTCGACTATAATCTACTGCTAGGTCGCAGTTGGTCTTATGCTATGACCGCCATCGTGTCTTCGGTCTTCCGACTCATCTTATTTCCATTGGATGGGCGAATAGTCACGGTGGATCAGCTATCCTTCTGCACCCCTGATTATTCCACTTTACCAAGTAGCTCTGTACCCTTAATAGGAGGTGTCCCTGACTCTTACGTCAGTATCGGTACCGGTCTTCTGAAGGCATCTTCCCTACTGGGTTGTTTTCCTCTACCGCCGCCTCAGATCCCAAACACGGTTGCAATGATATCCACCTCTTTGGATGGCTCTATCGACCCATGGATCATTCCGGCACCTTCAGAAATTGATTCCTATGGAGATCAGATGCCGCTTTCGCCGGTTGAGTTGGCTTACCAAGCCATCCAAGTCGCATCTGAACCCTCCACTGATATGGTTTCGACCACAGGTACACCCCTCTCTCCCATAACGGTTCTCTCTAAGGATCTCCTCAATGAAGTCTGGCCTACAGACGAAGCTATTCGAGAGATCATGTCATTAGAAGAACGACCTTTGGGAGAGTTCCACCATCGCGCTTCGACGATTGATTCGGAGGCGATAAAAACTGAAATCCCGTTCTTTGACCAACCTGAGATCGTTCCCTCCTCTTATACGACTGTCCACACTATCGATTCAGAAGGGAACATGGGTAATCTTTCCAAAACTTTACTCATCGATATCTCGGTCAAGACAGGTATCATAGAAAATATTCCGTATTGCTTTTCAAATATTACACCTTTCCAACTTGCTTTCGGCCTGGAGGCAGTACTTCCGATTGAGTGCGAAATCCCATCGCTTAAACTGGCCGTTGAACTCCTGCCTGGCACCACCGCCATCGAAGAGCGCTTGCTCTGGCTCGATCACTTGGAATAAACTCGTCGAGATGCTACACTAGCACTCGAAGCTCACCAGCGCCGAGTTAAAGCTCAATACGACAAATCTGTCAAGCCTCGTTCTTTCCAAGAAGGCGATCTTGTTCTACTTTATGATCAAAAACACGACCTCTTGGGGGCAGGAACACTCCAACAATTGTGGCTCGGTCCTTACATCGTTACTAAAGACCTTTCAAAAGGAGCTTACGAACTACAGGACTGCAATGGAATTCCACTCGAGGAGCCCCGCAACGGGCTCTATCTGAAGAAGTATTTTGCCTAGTTTTGCACTAGGCATATGCTTTGTAATTTTATGTATAAAAGTTTTGCCTATTTTTATTTTGATGCTTCTGGATTATTTGTTTGGTTTGAAGTGTTTCTCATGTAATCTTTTTCTTTCGTACAGATGTCATCACATTCGTTATCATACGTCGGGTATGCAGACGGCGCTAGTCGTCACACTAGACACATTGCTTCAGTTGCTTGGGTTCTCTATACGCCTGAGTCAGACCTTCTTGGTTCCGGGGGGATCTTCCTGGGTAACGCCACCAACAATGTGGTCGAGTACATGTCAGTTATCCAACTCCTCACGGAAGCGGCATCTCGTGACATCTCCGATTTAGTGGTCAGGTTAGATTCCCAACTCATCATTATGCAGCTGAACAATCATTACCGCGTCTGCCACCCTGTATTGTTGCGTTATTTTTTACCAGTGCGACTTTTAGAACGTCAATTTCAAACAATCACATTTGAGCACGTTCCTAGAGAATTTAATGCATTAGCTGATTCTTTGGAAAATTATGTGTTAGATTGGCATTTGTCACATTTATTGTAAAATATTTACTCATGACTACATATATTTTTATCACATCAAAAAATGCATAAAAATTTAAAAACACAAAATCACCAAAAAATATATATATATATAGATATATGTCGTGTCCAGTACATAGAAAACATCAAAAAGAAAAATCTCCCAAAACTCGGGGTGTTTTACAAAATTTGGCTCACTAAGCCATGCTCTGACACTAATACATCTACTCCAAACAGCTAAGCCTGATGCTCATAATAGCATACAACTGCTCTAGCCATCCTCCTCAGAGGAACCAGGTATCTATCTGGCACACCCACAGTATGCCGCTGCAGATGAACTGGAACCTCCCGCATAGGAAGCGGTGGTATACCCATACTGAGACCCTCCAGGTTCCTGGAGAGTTCATGTAAAATCTGGGTATCATCGTCGTCGCCGGCTTCCGCCTCCTCTACAGGCGCGCCAGCCGCGGGTAGCTGCAATCCTCACCGTGCATAGTGAGGGGCCCCAGCTGGACGGACAGGTGCCACATCTGTGTCAAGCAAGCAAAAGTTTCATGTCAAAACTTAATTTTCACCCCTTTTCAACAACAAAAAAAAAAATTTACATAAACATTCAAAAGCTAAAAACAAAAACTTCTTTGCAAAACACTGATTATTTTTCTTACCATCGGGCCCCCACTGGGTGCCAGGGGGCAAGACTAGCTCGGGATCGCCTGTGAAGTTCATCCCTGCATAGGGATAATCCTCAATCATGATGATCTGAGAGTCCAGCCAATCAAAAAATCCCTCATCAAAACAGTGACGGACAGGACCCTCTCCAGTCCGTGGAAGCAAAGTGGCCCACCGATCCTGCCTAGGCTCGCGCGGACCCAATGGCGTTGTCGGGATCCTGGGCCTCATCAGTGGTATCTGCTCCAATACGAAAGAAACAATCAGGGTTCCGTACCCAAACTCTCTTTGAGTACGGGTCTTGCATGCAGTAAGCTCTGCTCGGACCCGACGGACTACACCGTCACACCAGTCAAAAACCTGAGGCTGCATACAATCCAAGGCTAGGAGCATCTGGGCCTTGGTAGCCACATGCTGACTCTTGGCACCTGCCAAGCGAACAATCATCCATAAAATAGACCGCAAGGGTCTCAAAGTCACCTGTGCGATAGGTATCCGGTTACTCACAGCCTGGGTGCCACGTACGCAGTGCGCATGGATCAAGTCAGTAGTGGAACGAGGGTCAGCTCTGGACCCCGTCAAATTGGGCCTCGCCCCACGACATGACAAGCCGGTCAAAAAGTAAACATCATCTTTTTCGATGGCGAGCTCGTTGCCACCAATCCGAAAGACATGATGCCTCTCGTCCCACTGCTGGATCAGCCACCTCAGGAGGTCCTCTTGACCCCTCATCAGTTCTAAACGGGCATACTTAAGAAATCCGCACCTCCGGAGAGCCATTAAACTTTCCGCATCCGTCACCATCTCTCGTTCTTCCCGCTCATGCTCTCTTTCTCGCCAGATACTCATGATTAACAGCTGAACACCTGAAAATACAACATTTTCAACCGATTAAAATTTGCCTGGACCACTTCAAAAATGAAAAAATTGAATTGTTAGAAAGCATGTTGCGCCTAACGCGAACACTAGTGCAAAACAGAGCGTTCTAACGCGTAGTTCCCTCACGGGTTATGCGTTTAACGCGGATTTTGTACTCCTGCCCCGTGTTAGGCACAAATATTTTTCTAGGGCCTCAAATTTTCCTAGTTTTGAACCAGCAAAAACTAAAAAATTGACAATTAAATGATAGCAGGAGGTTCTAGCTCTTACCTGGATCTCGCGGAATAGAAAACTGTTGCCCGGATTGACCGTAATCGTTAGCTGAAGTTTTCACCCCTTTTCCACTCCAGAGCTTCTTCACAGCACTTGAAACAGTGAAAATGAATGTCTTCTGACCTTCTTATAGCAAATTCTGGGACATGACTCTCTTAAGTCAGTCGGCAAAGTCGTAATTCCTCACTGTACACATGTCGCAACTCTTGAGATTTGGTACTGATGATTCTAATAAGGGATCAAGATTTATGAGCAGACACACTCATGTTTTACCGAGCATTCTTTTTACGGTATTTTTCTTGCTCGTTAATCCGAAAAACCTCGAGTTCTCTCCTTCGGACTCGTTAAACTTACACGAAGTTGACATCGAGCGTTCTTTTTTTGGTCTTTTCTTGCTCATTAATCCGAAAAACCTAGAGTTTTCTTCTTCAGACTCGTTAAAACCATGAAGAAGCTCTGAGCATTCTTTTTAGGAATCTTTTTCTCACTCATAAAACCGAAAAAATCCCGAGTCACCTTTGTCAGACTCGTTAAAATACTGAGACAAAGAACAAAGAGCCATTCTTTTCCTCTTTTTCAACGCTCTTTAAAAGAGAAAAAGTAAATCGAGTTTTCTCCGCGTGACTCGTTAAAATTTCACGGAGGTATCGAGTTTTCTCCGCATGACTCGTTAAAATTTCACGGAGGTATAGAGTTTTCTCCGCGTGACTCGTTAAAATTTCACGGAGGTACCGAGTTTTCTTTGTAGGACTCGTTAAAATTTCACAAAGAAGATTGAGTTTACTTCGTCTCCTCGTACTCATAACAAAATGAGGTAGACGTCCATTGAACATAGATTTCTCACTTTTCCGGATTCGATGGACTAACTAACGGAAAATGAACTGTTTCGGGCTTACTATTACCCCTTTGCCGTGCCCGGTTATCAAGACATGACAAAGGTACCCCAATGGAGTTGTCTTTTATGACATTTTTCAGACTCTCTAAACATGAAAAATTCACCGAGTTTACTCGTCTGGACTCGTTAAACCTAATCAGACAGGACATGGAGTTGTCTTTTATGACATTTTTCAGACTCTCTAAACATGAAAAATTCACCGAGTTTTCTCATCTGGACTCGTTAAATATAATCAGATGGGACACAGAGTTGTCTTTCCTGACATTTTTCAGACTCTCTAAACATGAAAAATTCACCGAGTTTGCTCATCTGGACTCGTTAAATCTAATCAGATGGGGCACAGAGTTGTCTTTCCTGACATTTTTCAGACTCTCTAAACATGAAAAATTCACCGAGTTTACTCGTCTGGACTCGTTAAACTTAATCAAACGGGGAAAATTTTGGACAAAATGGATACTACCTCTGTTACATTTTCAAAAAAGGTCGATTTGGCAGCAAAATTCTTGAACATGGCACTTCCCAGAAAACTCTTTCGCAGTTAGCCGAACCCTACCATCTATGAGTATTAGCCTTCAATTCCCAGTGCCCCTGCACCGGTAAAATCCTAACACACTCTTTGGTGTTCAAACACGCTTCAGCTGCCTAGTACCCTGCTAGAGTGCCTTCTATTGTTCAAGCAGATCTCGTTATCTACTGCTCCTGTTATCAACCAAACCGTTTATTATGCCAGAAATTATTTGTCGTCTGACGTTCCCAGTTTACTCTTCCATATCTCAAATCATAAACAAAATCAGTTGGTTTCCGTTTCGTGTTGACTGATGTAGGACGCCTCAGTGCCTACCTTTCAACAGATCACTTCCTATCGACTTCAACACCTTATCTAGGAAGTTGATCCAGAAACACATCAGTACCCAGATACTTGCAGACATCAGTGGCAGGTAGTCTTGTGTTTGATCAAGGGTTTTCATCATTGGCTCTTGGTCGAATGATTCTACGAGTGTTCGACTTCAACTCCTTTTATTCACACTCGCTAGATTGTACTGGGCATCTTAGGGACCATCATCATTATCGGTGGCCACCTTCGTGTCTGTTAACAGTTTTCATTATTGACTGGTAATCAGACGATTTCTCACATGTTCAACGACAACTCCCTCATTCACATGTTGAGAAATATGCAGTTTAAGTGAATCGGCGGTCAAGACCTTGGGGCAAAGGTTAATCATTAAAGTTGTGTTCCCTTCCCCAAGCTGCGATATTGTTTATGGAGACAGCTTTTTCAGCCTGATCCTGTTATGACAGACACTTCCGCATTGTGCCTATTGGTGGACAGATTCTTCATATCTCTATTCTAGAGAAATCATGTTGTTTAAGCTACTGAGCATGGGACATGCCCGACTCTTGGAAAATACTATATTTTCTGACATATGTTGTTGTTTCAGGTTTTTCCTCAGTCTTTCAATCTCTCTCTCTCTCTCTACAAATTATAAAGTATTTCGGCCATCGTCTTCGTCTATGACCTCACACTTTAGGGGGCATCTGTTACAGGTCAAAATACCTCCTCATCAGCTCAGAGGGGAAGACAAATATGGAAGAAGTACAAAGACCTAAATTAAACCTATTTCTGCCAGGGTAACGCATATATAGAACAGAACAAGAGCGTTATAACGCAGTCAAGCAATACATTGGCCGTGTTAGTAGCTAGGGCAACGCTCTGTTTACACTTGATGGTCACGTTACCCGTGTTTTAAGTTTTAATTGGGAAAAGAGCGCGGAGAAAGATTTGAATCTCCGACTTTCCCTCACGAAGGAGTCAGTGCACAGAGGAAACTGTAGAAGCACCAGTTCATTATTGGTCATTGCCATAGGAGACTGAACTCCAAGAGAGGCAAAAGCATGGAGATCAAGGAAACATCTAAGCCTTTTCCATTCCAAACTAGTGGAAAGAGAAGGGCAACAATGGCTTTCTCCCTCTCCTATAAGAAGGAGTTGAAGGCTCTTAATTGAAGGTCGAAGGATTGCTCAAAAGTTCTTGCATACTTGTGGAATAGAGAATAGTGTGACATTGTGAAGGCCAAGAGTCAAAGAGGCTCCTAGAGAGTTTGTTGACTTGGACTTCTTCACTAGAGAGAGAAGAGAGATCAGGAGACTGAGGAGGGCTTGGTACAACCGATGGTTGTAATCCTCCTCCTTTCAAAATTAATAGAACTATGTTCGTTTTGTCCATTCAATGCTTGATGTTATATTGTTGTTTCAATATTTGCTTAGTATGATATGAATGGCTCATATGTTTATAATCTAGATGTTTATTGTTGATTTAATTGATAGAATACTTGTTATATTAGAAATTACGCGGGTGCTTTGACTGATTGCAGGTCTCGGATTTGGAGTCGGCGAAGAAGGACTCTTACTTTGCTGCACAGCGTTCTCCAAGAGATTACAAAACCGTCAAAGAGGTAATTCTCTATTTTTATTCATTCAAGTTATTTCAAGCTAATATGAACATACTCATGCCATCTTTGTGAACAGCATAGCTAATCTGACTGTCTGCCTCGGGCACCGGAAAGCCCTGAGAGGGATCCACGAAAACTAACCACCCAAGCAGTTTACCCTATAGCAGTAGCTAAAGACTGATGCTTGGCCAGAATGCCATAATGTGGAAATGATATTACAAGAATCCTCCAAGAGCTCCTTAATGGAATAGGTGGGATTCCCAATCAGGAATAGTCGATGCTAAACAGCACAACAATCTCAACTAAACAGCTGAAGAATGCAAATAGTCATACAGACCACAAAATCAATAATCCATAACATGACCCCATATGGCTGCCATCCTTTTCCTTATATAGGTTATGATATTATTTTCCCTTGGCCCCACTCAATTAGGTCATTTCCTCGATGCAATCAAACTCCCTCCAAAACTACATTATTCCTCATTTAATGTCCACTCCTCCATAACAATGTTGTTGATTTGGTCAAAGTTGACCTATTCAACATGATCTAACCCCTGTTAATACTTGAAGGTGCTTTATTTAGCTGCTTAGAAGGTCTCCTTTCAGACTTGAAGTTTTTTTATTGATGCTAAGGAGATTTATGGGCCTCCCCATCCATTTATTCACCTACCTAGTGACAAAATAATCTATAATATTCCATTTAGCTAAAAGCTAAATTTTAGGAATATTACAGTCCTCCCCTCCAAAATGTTGCTTGTCCTCAAGCAACTATAAAGGTGTAGAAAAATTCCTCCCCTCTTCCTCTTGTGGCCTCCTCATCAATAGTCCCCCACCATTGCTTTAGATATTCTACAATAATCATGTCTCCCAATGGTTCCTCCCACATGTGCAAGTTGGCCTTTGGTGAAATAACCAAATGGCTCTCATCATGAGAAAGTGGAAGGTCTATATGGAAACCTTCTTGCTCTCCAATGGCCTCCTCAAGGTAGGAGTGATGAAAAACACAGGGGACCTCATTCCCAATGAGAAACTCCCATCTCCATGCTATCATCCAAATGAAATGAATCACCTTCTAGCATGGTAATTCATAGAAAAGTTCCTCCCAATTTTTTATGAGAGGCATATCGCAAGTGCTCCAAGAAATCATATGTCCCACCTCATGAGGAAACAAGTGATCTACTGTAGTGACCATATCATCCCCCATGCTCCCCTTGAAGCATGAAGCATAAAATGTGTGGGAAATTTCTTCCCCCGTGGACACATCCAACCAATGTGCCTTCCCTCCAATCATGTTCCCAACAAAGATGAGAACATCATCAACATATGGAATCAGAATCAAAGTCATGCTAGCTGCCATGTGTAGTAAAAAAAAAGGAAAATGGTCCCTCATGTGCAACCAGTGCAATTTTGCTCCTAACTGCAATAGAATGTGATATAACAAGTGTTTCTCCCACCACTTGTTTGCTGCCCCATTTTTCTTGCATGCTTGGAGAAGGTGTAATATGGTTGGTGTTAATGAAGCACACCATGAATAATACACCATCTCCCAAAAATCTTCTATGGAATGGTCAACATCATCATTTCTCATGGCCCCAAGTAGCCCATGAAGCCAATAAGAAAGAGTGCCCCCTCTTGGAGCAATGCCCTGCACATGAGTGGTAAGAAAATGAAAGTACATAGTAAATATATCATGATGCTCATAAACACAATCCTTACCATACACTTGGTTTAAATCAGTGAGGTATCTCATGGATGAGCTCCCTCTCACACCCCATGAGTGAGGAGGTGGTGATGATAACTCTTCCCAAGAGTTGTGTTTCTCCTCACCCTCCAAACTATCCATGCACTTCCTCATATGATAGTGCATCTCCTATTTGAAGTCTTCCCACATGAATCCCTCCAAAATAGTATGGTATGTCCTAATGAAACCAGTGGGATTGGAAATCAAGATATCATAGGTTGCATGTAGTATTTTATCGTTGAGCTTTGAGTCTCTAGTCAAGTACATCTGATCATGGAAATAAATGACTCCATCAACCACTCTGTACCTCCTATCTATCACTTTCCCATCAAGAACCTTACATGTGAAGAGGTTCTTGGAATATTCCACCAATAGTTGGGACTCCCAATATGGATCTATGCTTTCCAACAATTACAGTGTTGTAAAAATCTGAAATGAAGTATTTGTCACATCATAACTCTCCTCTTTCACATGCTCAATGCCAAAGCCACATGTGGGAGTAATGTTACCCCACTTTTGTTGCCTCTCTTGCAGTTGTTCTTGCCCAAGACAATATTGGTGTACATGGAAGTCAACCTCCTCTTGAAAAGTGTCTCTCCTCCAAAACTTCCATAGTTTTTCCCATGCATACAAGAGTTTTATTAACCTCTTATCATATTCAGAAATATTCCTCATGTGTGGAAGTATCATTTGCTGCTCCAAAGCTATGGAGTGGCCATTTGAAACCATGCTCATGTCATCATAGATTCCTGAATCATTTTTCAGAGCAAATAGCTGAGTGGGAGATAGTAATGTCCATATCAGAAAATTGTTCACCCCTCCTTTGAACCCATCAAAGGTCCCCTGCGATGTGTTAGCTTCTCCAAAAGTTCCTTTCCTAGCCAAATATATCAATTCTGCACTATGTTGAGATAACTCTTTACCCATCTTCCAATCAGGGGGTCTCCCTGGTTTAATGCCTCCATGTAAAGAGACATCAAAATATGAAGTAGACTATATAGGTGAGCGGACTGATTTTCCCCTCCCTTCATTGCATAAATCAGTCTCCTTCTTATGTATATAAACCCCTTGAAATAAACAAGGGTGCATGCTCTCCATCCTTTGATGTTGATCCACCTTTTCTTCTCCTCCTTTGATCAAGGTGTTACTGCCCATCACTACTGTCACATGATGCTCCTTGGGAACCTTTTGCAAAGATGCAAAATATCCTCCACTTGAATCAATAGCCTCATGCCCATCTCCATGTGGTGATGGTTCTCCTCCCATGAGAGACCCTAGATCTTGGTCTTCCCTTGAAGGAGGAACCTCCATGTCTTCCTTTTGAGAAAAAAGCTCTTCATGCAATGGGGATCTTGCCCTTGGCAAGGTATCATACAATTTTTTGTCCCCCTCAATAGAAATCTAAAGTGGAGTCGGTGCAATAGATCTTTCCAACTCATGCAAAGATTTTGAATGTTTATGTTTCGCTAGCTCAATCAAAGATATTTCAGATTGTTTTTCATCAAATCTCTTCACCAATATCTTAGTGAATTTTTCATAAGTAGCTATATTTTCATTACTAAATTAAAAATATTCATGAAACTACCAAGTATGAGCATTACCTTCAAGATGCAGTGTTTCTATCGTAAGGGCTTCCCTTTCTGAGGCTTGATGTAGATGCAAATATGAGTCTAGCTGATTTATCCAGTTATTAGCTGTGCATGTGGATGTCCCATCAAAATTTGGTAGAAAGAATCTACCTCCTCTGCTTCTATGGTGATTTTTGGGTCTTCTTTCCTCCTTTAGTTGGAAAAACTCTTGGAAGTTCAAGTGCTCCTTGAATATCCAAGACTGAGATTCATACTCCTGAAGATAGTCACTCAAAGTCTCCTCCTTTGATGCATCTTCCTCCTTCATCTCTCTTGCAGTAAATATGGGCATAATACTGCGTTGTGGATCAGATTGTGTGGTTGAATACTCACACTCATTAGGTAAAAATCTAGGGTTTTCTTCATATTCAAACTCCCTTGGATATTCCCTACACATCTCCCTTATCGTCTTCTTGATATCTCCCTTGAAGCTCTGCATAGTTTGAAAAAGAAGCTTTGAGAGCCCCTCTTCCTTCTTTCCTCCAAATAATGGAGTCTTGTCTTTGTTTCCTCTATACATCTCCTCTTCTTGTGAAAAGCTTCTCCTTATGGTGAAATATTGGCTGAATGCACAAGCTGAGCCAAGATTATGCTCTGATACCACTGTAATATTCCCAAATGGGGAAGCAGCAATATATGAACACAATAATGGAAATAAAAGTGAAATAATCAACATACCATGATACGAGACAAATTTACAGCCATGTTATTAAACATATCAGCAAATAATAGGCACAAGATCTTGAGGATCTAATCACTCAAGCAATAGAAAATAGACCTCGTCTAAGCAAATATGTCAATACATGTAAAAACACTGCCATACAAGTGCCATGAGCCATGACAGCACATTTTTAGGGCATAAACCGCTGCATAAAGATAGATCAATGTATATATGTTGTTCTATAGCTCAAATAATGCTAGGAGTGAAGATCTAGCCTCCTAAACACCTTTCCAAGAGAACCCGCGAAGGGTTTCCGGAAATACATAAAGTATGAATGGTGGATCTAAATCCCTAGGGTTGAAGATTCACTGCAACTGAAGCACATAGAAGGAGGTGGATGAATCTGATGTAGATCTGAAATAACTCCTCCAAAAAGACTCTCTCAATGAAGGGTTGATCCCTTCAATGGAAATCAAACTACTGTTGCTGAGGAAACTGCTGTTGTTGGAAACTACTACTTTGGAGGAAAATAACCATGTGTGGAAGGATGTTAGCATAATCAGAATGATTCAATATTTAAACCATGGATTCTACTCAAAAAACCCAGAAAAACCCAGAAATTATTTGGCCATATTTTAACTTTGGATTCTCAGCCATTTTTGGGTTGCCCACTACAACAACTCACTAAAACAACGCAATTCCCAGCTGAAACTGCACTGTAAATGATGGGAATAGGTTGGCCTGATGCAAAAGTTCTGAAATATGCCCAGTAACCCTCCTTTTTGATCTCCCAAGAGAAGGAATCCTTCCTCCTATGGAAAACTAGCTCAGAAAGTGGGTTTCTCAACCCTCCACTGCAACACCTGCAACACAACACAAATATGAAAAGAAACTACACTATAGCTAAAGACTAAAGCTTGGCCAGAATGTCAGAAAGTGGAAATGATAGTACAAGACTCCTCCAAGAGCTCCTCAATGGAAGAGTTGGGATTCCCAATCAGGAACACCCGATGCTAAACAGCACAGCAATCTCAACTAAACAGCTGACGAATGCAAATAGCCATGCAAACCACAAAATCAATAATCCATAACATGACCCCATATGGCTGCCATCCTCTTCCTTATATAGGTTATGAGCTTCCTTGCCCTTGGCCCCACTCAATTAGGTCATTTCCTCCATGCAATCAAACTCCCTCCAAAACTACATTATTCCTCATTTAATGTCCACTCCTCCATAAGAATGTTGTTGATTTGGTCAAAGTTGACATATTCAACATGATCTCACCCATGTTCATACTCAAAGGTGCTTTATTTAGCTGCTTAGAAGGTCTCCTTTCACACTTGAAGTGTTTTTATTGCTGCTAAGGAGATTTATGGGCCCCCCCATCCATTTATTCACCTACCTAGTGACAAAATAATCTATAATATTCCATTTAGCTAAAAGCTAAATTTTAGGAATATTACATTAATGTTGAAGATGGTCAACCCAAGTTCATTTTTGTTCCAGCCATAGATGTTCAACTAGAAGATAGTGAAGTTCCCCTATTTTATCTGAGTTTGAGAATTCATCAGTGTATCCTCTACAATTCCATGCTTGACTCCAGAGCTTCTCATAACCTGATGCCAAAGGCCATAATAGAAAAAATTGTGCTTGGATATAACCTGTCCTTACCATGATCTTTATTCTTTTGATTCTGGTAGAGTATGTTGTCTCGATCTTATAAAAGACTTGGTAGTTTCACTTGAGCAATTCCTGCTAAAAATGTCTTAATGGATGTGATAGTAGCTGATATACCTCCACGGTTTGGCATGATGTTGTCAAGGTCTTAGGGAGAAAAATTAAGAGGTACTTTGCAATTGGATTTCTCTTATGCCACGATCCCGATTTTTGGACAATTAGGAAATTGTACCAGGAGACAAAAATGAAGTATATGATCACTAGTAAAGAGAAACCAAACAATCATCCTATCAATGTTGTACATATTGATCTTGAGTCATTTATTTTGTTTAACGATAGTGGTTTTAATGATTTATATAGTCAAATTATAGAATTTGAGGAAATTCTAGAAATTTCAAAAAGTGTCAGAGCAGTTTTGGATGAAAAACAAGGCAATCATCCTAGTTCTTCAGAGAAGATATCAAAAAAGTCGGAAAAAGGTTTAGAACATATTGAAGAAGTGGCCCGAAAGGAAGAGACAAATCAGACTATAGAATTCCAACTTTCGAATGATTAGAATGGTCTTTGGACCATGGATTTCAACGGTGCCTTAGGGAAATATGGGGCAAGCATCAGAATTTGGATACGTAGTCAAATTCATCAATCAAGTAGAATACCAAAGAATGTGAGAATGTATTCATACAATTTAGCTTTCGATTGTTCTAATAATGAAGCCGAGTACGAGGCATTGATCACTAGCCTCAAAATTCTGAAAAAGTTGGGTACAAAAAGAATTTTTTTTTATGGCGACTCTAAGCTTGTAATCAAACACGTAACATGGGAATACCAGGCTAAGCATCCGCAAATGAGAGAATATAGAAATGTTGTACTTGAAATCTCAAAATTTTTCCTAAATATACATTGTTAGTTGTACCAAGAATTCAGAATCTTATGTCATATTCACTTGCTATTGCAGCAAGTAACTTTAAGATTCCCATATTTTATAATAGGAATTTTTAAATTCATGTTAAAAACTGACCAACTGTCCTTGATAACTTGAGGTATTGGCAAGTGTTATGGGATGACAAATAGGTGAATAATTTTCTGCAGATGGAAGGAGAATTTGAAAATTCCTTTATTGATGAGGTATATGATAAAGATGATCATGTTATCGAGGCTAATCAATTTGATGTATTACAGCTGAAATATAACAACATTCCAATGGTTCTTGTACCTTTGGAAGAGTTATTTGATCAAGATGATGTTGCTAGAAAGCCAACAATGGTTCCTACTGAGAAAGGTGTCGAAAATGTGAATATTGGAACAGGAGACAAGCCCAAGATGGTCAAGATGTCCTAGTCCTTATCTCCAGGGGTAAAATACAAATGAATATCCTTATTGTCTAGATTTTCTGATGTATTTTCTTGGGACTATGTAGATATGAAAGTATATGAAAAGAATATCATTTAGCATACAATTTTGGTCAAGACTAATCAAAATCCCTTCACATAAAAGTTGAGACGAATCAACCCAAGGTTGTTACCTTCAATAGAGAAAGAGGTAAACAAACTTTTTATAGCTGGTATCACAGTTCCCATTAGATTTTCTGATTGGATGTCAAATCTTGTTCTTGTGAGAAAGAAAATGGGAGAAATCTGTCTTTGTATTGATTTTGGAAATTTGAATAAAGTGTCTCTAAAATATAACTATCCCCTTCCTAAGATTTACCATATCCTACAGAGAGTGGTTGTGTCCTCTCGTATGTCGTTTCTTGATGGATATTCGGATATAATCAAAACTTAGTGCATACGGATGATCAAGACAACACTGCTTTCATTACACCTTGGGGCACATTCATGTATGCTAAAATTCCATTCGGGCTCAAGAATGCAAGAGCCACCTTTCGACGGGCTATGGACATAGCTTTTGAAAATGAAAATTATGTTTTCATAGTTGTGTATCTTGATGATTTGACAGTTTTCTCTAATTCTGATGATGAGCATTTGTATCATTTGAGAATTGTATTTCAGAAATGTAGGAAATTTGGGATTTCACTCAAACACAAAAAGATTTTTTTTCCATGGAGGAGGGCAAGTGTCTCGGCCATATCATCTCCAAATATGGTATTTGTATTGATCCTTCTGGGATTGAGGTTATTCATCAAATTGATTTTCCCCACAGCAAGAAGGAGATCCAAGCCCTTAACGGTAAGATGAATTTCTTGAGAATATTTATTCCAAATCTTGTGAAGCATCTTCGAGAGATGACCAATATGCTAAAAAAGGAAAGTGAGGTAAAGTGGTAGGAGGATGCCAAAAATTATTTTAATTCAGTAAATTTTTCCTTAACAACAGCTCCTATTTTGATTAGCCCCGACTACTCAATTGATTTCATCATATTTGCATTTGCCTCCAAACACACCTTGGTTGCGGTTTTGATGCAAAAGAAGGATAAGACTGAGTAGCACATTGCATCCTTCCTTCGTACCATTAGGGATTTTTCCCTTAGATATAAAATCATTGAGAAGTAAGCCTTGGCCCTGGTAAAGGCATTGAAGGACTTTCGAGTGTATATCCTTCATTCACATATTCTAGCATGTGTCCCTAATGCAGCAGTGAAGGATGTCCTGATTCAAACTGATCTGAAAGGAAGGAGAGGAAAGTGGATAGCATCTATGTTAGAGTATGACCTTTATATCAAGCCTAGAAAGCTAATAAAAGGTTAGGAATTAGCCAAGCTCATGGCTTAATCCAATTTACATGCTCTTGATTTTAATCTCATTTTAGTTTTGTCCAATGAAGAAGATGATGGCACATTCATGTAGGTATCAGATATTTTTCTCTCATATCCTTGGTATGTAGACATCATTTATGTTCTTCAGCATCTTAATCCTCCTCCCGACATGTCTAAACATAAGGGTAGGTCATTGAAGTTAAAAGCTTCCAATTATTTCATTTTGGATACCTGTCTATATTGGAAAGACCCAGGAGGTGTCTTGCTGAACAGTTTGGTAGAAAATGAAGCCAAGGAAGTTATGACTGATTTTCATAAGGGAGATTATGGAGGTCACTTTTTTTGGAAAACCATGGAAAATAAGGTGTTGAGGGTTGGATATTATTGGCCTACTATCTTTGCAGATTTGTATAAACCGTGATGAGTTGTAACAAGTTCCATATATTTCAAGATAAGAGGAAGATTCTCCCGCTGCCTTTGTAGAGTATATCCATGCAAGCACCATTTCAGTAGTGGGGCCTTGACTTTATTAGAGAAATCCACCCTACATCTTCTGCCCAACATAAATGGATCTTGATAGCTACCTACTACTTCACCAAATGGATCGAAACGATCCTAACAAGGCAAGCTACAGATTTAGTCATTATTCAGTTTTTTGAGACAAATATTTTGTCTCATTTTGGTTGCCCTCACAATATCATTACAGATAATGTGGCTACATTCAAGTCTAATAAAATGGCTGAGTTTTGCAACAAGTACAAAATCAAATTGGGGCACTCAACCGCATATTATCCGCAAGGTAATGGATTGGAAAAATCTTATAACAAATATTTAATCAACGTTATAAAGAAGATGTTGGAGGAAAAAAATAAGAACTAGCATAGGAAGCTTGTTAATGCTATGTGGGCAAACAGGGTTAGTAGTAAGAAGTCAATAGGAATGTCTCCTTTTCAATTGGTATATGGAGTAGATATAGTTTTCCCTACATCACTTGCAGTACCAGTTATGAAGTTGTTACAAGAAGCAAGTAGTGAAGAGAATGATGTGCAATGCAGGATCAATCAAATGATCCATCTTCAGCAAACCGGGGATGAGGTATTTCATAACACCTCAAAGCTTTATGAAATTATAAAGAAGGTATATGACCGCAAGACAAAGGAAGATGATTTCAAGATTTGAGATGTGGTCCTCTATTGTGATGATAGAAACGAGGAGAAAGCGAAACACAGTAAATTTGAGAACCTATGGAAAGGACCATACAATATTTCAACCTCTCGTGAACAGCATGCTTTTATATTAGACAAAATTAATGGAGAAGATTTCATAAGAAGACCAGTAAATGGTAGGCTCCTTAAGAAATACCTTTTCAGAGCAGATTTATGAAAGTTTCCCAATTCCATTGTACATATTAGTTTATTTTTTTTGCAAAGTTTGAAGAAGAGAATCATCGGAGCCTAGACCCCGAGGTGAAGGCCATAAAGTTCCATTTAATTGCTTATATTTTCAAAGTTTAGTTAAAGTCAAGTCAGTCCATTTTTGAGTTAGTTTATCATGTCAAGTTTTCAGTATTCAGTTTGGTTTTTTAACTTTTGACTGCATGCCCAATGGTTAGGCTACTTGGTCTATGGTGTTCTTGACACCTCCAAGGAGCTTCCATCCCTAGCTGGAGCCATTGTTAGTGTCAGTCTTTACATCTTGTCACCAGTGATCAAATGGACTCTTATAATGTCTTGTTAGGGTCTATTATCACAAAATTGGATCTGATAGGCTTCTTAATCAGTCAATTTCATGTAACTATTTCAAACCTAATCTTTTGACTAAGGCTTAGCTCCATCAGCCTGAGAGGGCTCTCTCAAAGGTTAATTATTTAGATAAAAATATAGATGGCTAACTCTATGTGGGGTAATAAACAGATAAATGACAAATATAGGTTGAGAATCACATCAGCAAGTACACATTGGGCTTAGGGAGTCAAAATAGTTTTATTAAACCAATGAATCTACTTAACATGGAAGTTGAGGCATATCAGAGTGTTAGTCAAGAGATAAACACACATGAAACTGTAAAAACATAGTCAGTTCATTTATATAGGAATTCAGAGCATATAAAGATGAATTCTGAGTAATATAATAAACACCACTACAATATGATAATAAATAGATGCAAATAGAATAGGAACACACTAAAACTCCTTCTGAATCCCAAGTTGGTTAAGTAGAAACTCTATGTATTAGCTGAAAACCAGTCAATTATAATAAGCATGGTCTTTTGCCAAAAATGTCCAACCTCTTGCACATTTGACTTCTTGGTCTTTAATAGACAATTAAAAACATAAGATTATCTCATATTAGGCTAGATACATCGAATTTATGACTCTTGACACCTTGCATAACCATAAGACATGGGATTTATTACAAAAATACATCTAATCTACTAAACATTCCTATTACAAATAGGATTGAAACTCCTTGTCACTATCCATAACAACCTTATCTAAATTAAATTACATCATTTTCCAAGTGTATCAACACATGGTTGAATCTAAATGATAGGCTTCAACTCTTCATGACCATATTGCTGACCTCCATCAAAATAGGAAACTATCTCGTGTTTTTTAGGCATAGGGTCCTTTGCATTCTTGGAATATGTTAGCCATCAGTGAATTTTGTTTCAGTAAATAATGGCTAAAACAAGTCTTTAGTCTTCAAGAAACAAATTTCCTGCAAAATTTGTGACTTTTTGTAGCCTCTTTGTTTTCCTTGTCCAAAAAGGTCCATTTCCTTGATATTTTCACTTCAAAACCTTCAAAATCCTGTTGTTCCTGAAGAAAGAACTGTTTCCTAAAGGTTCCATTTCCATCATTTCATTCACCCCATTTCATCTTCATAAACTACCCCCATATCACTCATTTTCCTTGTAAAAATCCCCCCTTTCCTCTCTCATTTATCCTTATTTTCCTCAAAAAACCCTTTAAAACCACTTAACCCTTTCTTATTTGGTTTTAAAAATCCTTTTACTTCATCCGGAACACCAAAAACCAATAAAAAACACATAAAAACCTTTAAAAAACCTCTTTTGCCCCTTTAGGGCCTTAAGCCCCTTTCGCCTAAGCCCCAACCCATTTTTCCGCATAAGACCAAGTCCTGTGACCAGAGCGCTAAGCCCATCGGCCTTTCGGCCTTTTCCCTTTCCCCGCAACCTTTTTTCCTTTGTAAAACGTTTTCCGCCGATGCGAAGCCCCGCGCATTCCATCGCATTGACCATCGCATATTGGAAATCCCCGTTTCCTTTGTCCCGGATCCTTTCTCTACCGATATGTCGATATCCCGACGAAATCTCCACCGTCAATCTTCCCCAAGATTCGACGGCTACCGCTCCATCGCATCGCTCTGCTTCATTGCATCGGCGCGTCGGAAATCTCTGTCCCTTTGTTCTCGGACCCTTTCTCCGCCGATATGTGATCCTGTGATTTGATTTGAACTGTTGATTAAGTCTGATCGGACGGTTCACATTTTTTCGCACAAATTGCTTTCAAAACCTGCCCTTTTCATTCTCATTAATCTAGACTGTTGACCTTTTCAATCCAAATGCCATCGCTTATTCGCTCTTTCGCACTTTGCCTGTCTTCTCACCACTTCATTCTTTTCTGCACAACTCCGAGAAGATCTTGACTGTTGATACTCACGATCCAACGGCTCCAAATGCTCCCCCTCTCTTCCACCTCACCGGCCTTAAGAACCTTCCCGGTTGATCTGATCCGTCGATATAATCTGATCGGACGGTCCTCGCTCATCGGCGCATCGCAAATTTAAAACCCCTCTTCCCTCATATTTTTTCCCCCTCCGAATTAATCTCCACCTTCAATCTGACCAATTTCCCCTAGATCAGACGGCCATTAACCCTCCCTCTCACTTTCACCTTTTTTCTTATGTATTTCACCTCTACCTGGATTATTACACATTATCACTATAAACCAATGTTTACCTGACTTCAAGCCTCCCCGCTACATGAAAAATTGGCTTACATCACCTTGGCCCCACCTAATTCTTCCGCCATGCATCTTATCTCATGTCGCATTCATTCTCAACCTGAAGATCTAACGGCTGTTGGGCCATTTCGCATTCCATTTCAATAGACCTCCCAAACGTGCATATCGAGCACGAAATAGGCGGTTTTCAGAGGCATACGTGTCATCCATTAATGTGTATCATGTTCCCGCCACCCAAAACCACTTACCGCTCTAACCCCGCTCGAAAACCGTACCCGGTTTTCGCTAAACCACCCATCCACCATTTCGCTCCAAAACTCATAATTAAACCCTGTTTTCACAAGTTTTCTCCACATAACCTTCTCCTGCATGCATTTTCCCTTCCTCACTGCTCTTTTTGCCCTTTTTCGAGCCTCCAAAGTAGTTTACCCAATACACACAGGTTTTTATAACAATTTTGTGGTTTGTTGCAGGTTTCATGGCAGCAGTCATAAAAAGCCGTCCCATAGTCAAAATTACAATGATGAAGCCTTGGATGATGATCCAAAAGGCCCAAAATAAAATAAAAGGTACAAATAGGGTTGAATTTCGAAGTTTAATCAGTGTTTCATGGACACCGATGTTGATCAGCGGTTGTCATTGATGTCAACCCAAGCAGCACCAAGGGCTAACCCAATATTGCATGGGAATTTTGACCTACCAAATTAATATATTCTGGGTCAATAATTATTTTTATGGTTTCTACTTGTTGATATGTTTCCGTTGATATATGGCACGCCATGTAATTCTTCACGGTTTGAGAGATATTCATGTTTGAAGTTTGTACCCCTAGTTAGTGGGATAAAACCCCATGGGGTTGGGGCATGGGTCATTGAAAAGTTGTAATTAATATTTTTTAAGCTCCTAAGATCCCTCCCACGTTCACTTGTTGAAGCCCCTCTCAACTGAAGCATTCATATAAATTGTGATCTTCATTTCATCCTTATGCAAGGGATTCGGCCATCTGAAACAGGGCATCTTGGAATTTTCGCTCTAAATGTTTTTCTACGAAGGCTCAGAAGCTGAAATTTTTATGAGGTGAAGCCCAAATCCTGAGGAAGTTGCAGTAAAAATTTCAGATCAAGATGTGCAATATTTTTGGAGATATGATCTTTGTAAGTCAAGGTTTTTGCAGGCTCCTGAAATTCATCTCAAAGAAGTGACCTTGGTAAATTCGTCATAACTCCCTCTCTGAGTATTGGATTGGAATACCGTAACAATTGAAGGATATTGCACAATCTTCGATTTTTTCTCTATCAATTTTAGAAACAAATGAAGAAACAATGACACGTGGCATGTCGTACAAGTGCACTCTGCTAAAACAGTCCATATTTAGGGCATTGTGAGAGATTGGGTATAACTCTCTCTTCAAGAATCAAAATTGGGTCAGACCTATGGCATTGGAAATATGACTCAGAGGACTAATACAGGACCAAAAATAGATATTGAGGATCTGAAATGACATAGATACACCAGATTCAATATCGAGCTCCTAGAAGGCAAGAAAAAGCTAGATCATGCATTGTCAAGGGTTGCAAAGGACCAGAATTTCTACGGCAGAAAAGCAAAGCAAGGTGCAGCAGACGGTAGCATGACAAGAGCATCAACCAAGGTGCATAACAGCAGCAAGAAGTTCATCATATGAAGTCTTCAAGTGGGCAGCACTGTATACAATCATTGTAAAGGTATCTTTGTACTTAGTCATTGTAAATACATTATTGTACAAATTGTACTAGTATCTATCTACCAAGGGTTGAAGAGACAGTGTTGGGAGGTCTAGGATCATCATTAGGTGGTTGTGTCAAAGTTGGGGTTATGGTATATTATATCTTCTTCTTCTACATCATTCTATATCATTGTAAAGTGGACCATTTTCCCTGGTACGGGAGTCCATTATTCTTTTATTCTTCTATAGGGTGGTAGGGTGGTGCTAGGGTGAGTTGTAGCTCATTGGGTGTTGGGGCATCCATTCATTTGACTACTGAAGAATCTCGGGCATTGGAGCATCCATCCGGTGGGAGCTGGAGAAGAATGCTTTTCTAGATTATAGAAAGTTGGAGCTTTATTTTCAATTGGAGTTGAATAATAAAGAATTATTAGAAAAACATTAGGTGGTTTTTGTCCCGAAGTGGTTTTCCACCTTAAAAACTGTGTGCATTTGTGTTCCTCTTGTTTACTGCTATCATTGTACAAAAACTGATAATAATTGAAGATTAACTAATGCTCTAATTGAAAGGAATATTGATTCACCCCCCCCCCCCTCTCAATATTTCCAACAATTGGTATCAGAGCTTGGTTCCTTCAATAGCAGTTTAACAGCTGGAAGGAGGTCATGGAGCATACCAAGAATGGTGTACCTCTATTCAATAAAAATAATTATGCACTCTGGAAAGGAAGAATGGAGGTCTATCTCTTGGCGCAAGGTTACGAAGTATGGGACACTGTTCAAAATGGATTTACATCAACCACGGATGAACAAGGTAAGAATAATTTGGTAAATGATGCAAAAGCAAAGAATATTATTATCAGTGGACTTATTGAATCTGCTTATCATAAGGTTTTGGGTTGTAAAACCGCCAAAAATGTATGGGACAAACTTTAGAATATATATGAAGGTGACTCAAATGTCAAAGAAGCAAAGCTTCAAATCTATAGAGCAAAATTTGAGCAACTCAGAATGAAAGAAGATTGCAACATTGCTGCATACTTCCAATACGTTGATGAAATAACCAATACTCTGGAAGGATTGGGAGAGCCAGTTGACGAGAAGACTATTATACGAAAGATTCTTAGAACATTACCAGGGAGGTTCAACCCAAAGGTATCGGTCTTAGAATACAGTGCAAATCTGGACAAACTCAGCAAGGAAGAATTACATGGAGTTATCATAGCATATGAAATGAGACTTGATGAAGAAAAGGGCACTTCAAACCTAGAAACTGCGTTTGTTGCATCTAAGGAAACCAATAAGGACAAACAACCTTCAATTGAAATGACATGCACTTGCAAGTGTGAAGAAAAGGGAGATGATGGAGAAGCTCTTTCAGATGAAGAATATGCTTACTTTACGAGAAAACTAAAACCTGGTAAGGGAAAATTCAAAGGTAAACTTCCATTGATATGTTTTGGTTGTGGTGAGGTTGGGCATTTCATAGCAAAATGTCAAAAAAAAAGTGATGGAAACTCAAAAGGAAAGAAAGGCTTTAAGAAATTCAACAAGCAAGGCAAAAATAAAGGATCCAAAAGGAACTTTATCTCTAAAGAAGATACCTCCTCATTCGATGAAGAAAGTGACAGCAAAGAAGAAGCCAATGACAAAGTATTGTTTATGGCCAAGCACAATAAACAAGAAGTATCAAACAATGAAGAAGAAGGGTTGACCATAGAAGAATTTTATGAGGAGGCAATCAAGCTTATAAAAGAGCTCAATGCTGAGAAGATCTATTCCAACACTCTTGAAGAACAAGTTCAAGGTCTCAAAATTGAGGTTGAAGAACACAAATGTATTGAAGAGTCACTTCAAAAGAAGTTGGAAGAAAGCAACCAAGAAAGGGAAGCATTAGAAGCCGAAGTAGTCTCACTGCGTAAGGAAGTGAAGAAGGGAAAAATTGTCCAAAACTATGCCAACAGCTCAAGGGCATTGGAAGAACTCATCAAAAATCAACGATCTTACAACGAGAGAACTAGCCTTGGTTACAAAGAAGAAGAAGCAAGACCTTCTACAACAAAATACAATGAACCTATGAGATCTGACATACATGAAGACTTCATTGGACAAGATTCGCAAGCACATCCTTGGAAGACGATTCCTCGATGAAGATTTTCATCCAGGTACCAACATATTTTTCATGGCTATTGTTATTCATGTTGAAAATTTGGTCATAAAGCTATAGAATGTCGCACGTACCCGATGAACCAATACAATTCCAAGAGATTCTTCA
The DNA here is from genome assembly GCA_034641835.2 of Pinus albicaulis. Taxonomy (NCBI): domain Eukaryota; kingdom Viridiplantae; phylum Streptophyta; class Pinopsida; order Pinales; family Pinaceae; genus Pinus; species Pinus albicaulis. The sequence continues at coordinate 286,248,108 of CM076578.1, read as the reverse complement.
AATATGAACCTCCCAGGGCTCAACGAAACATCAATAGATTTGAAAATTTAAGAAATAATATGGAATGTTACAAATGTTAGAATTTTGGACACATAGCCAAAGACTGCAGACTTTAAAATCCTCCAGAAGAATCTTCGAAGCCACAGAATGAACAAACATGGAAGAAGAAGAAGACTGATAATTATGCTCTCGCTCTCAAGACTCAAAAAAAGAAAGATGTGTGGTATGTTGACAGCAGTTTCTCAACGCATATCACTGGAGATAGAAGGAAATTTGTATCTCTGAAAGAGAAGAAGGATGGAACCATATCCTTTGGAAATGATGGATCTTCAAATGTTATAGGATCAGGTACCATCACTCTCAGAAGAAAAGATGCTATAGCCAAGAATGTTCTATTGGTCGAAAACATGAATCACAATCTACTCAGTGTTGGACAAATGTGTGATCAAGGACCCACAATGCTATTCAACTCCACAAAATGTGAAATCAGGAAAGGCAAGTATGGTAAAATTGTGGCTACAGCAAGTCAAGCTCCAAACGACATATATGTTCTGGATGAAACAACTAAAGCATGTCTACTAGCTAAAGAAGATGAAAGTTGGTTATGGCACAAACGAATGGGTCACATAAACTTTGACAATATTGTCAGGATAAGCAAAAAGGAAGCAGTACGAGAAATGCCAAAAATCTCAAAACCTTCCAACACACTATGTGAGGCATGTCGGCATAGCAAGCAGACAAAAGTCCAATTTAAAACAAAAGAACACTTTTCATCACATCCATTAGAATTGATACGTACTGATCTATGTAGTCCTGTGAGAAAAAAAGGCTTAGACGGAGAATTATATTTCATGTTGATGATAGATGACTATACCAGGATGACAGTCGTCAATTTCCTAATGAAAAAATATAAAGCATTTGAGTGCTTTAAGATCTACAAGGAGTTGGTTGAAAATGAAACAGATTTGAAAATAAAGTGTTTAAGATCAGATAATGGTGGAGAATTCACTTCCAAATTATTTCAGCAATACTGTGACGAAAATGGAATAAAAAGGCAATTTTCAACAGCACGAACACCTCAGCAAAATGGAGTTGCTAAAAGAAAGAATAGAACTGTACAAGAAATGGGTAGAACAATGTTGAAGGACTCAAAATTGGACAAAAAATTCTGGGTTCAAGCAATTGATATGGCAGTCTTCATTATCAACCAAAGTCTTCTCATAAATAATTACAACAAGTCTCCATATGAATTATGGAAAGGAAAACCAGCTAATGTAAAATATTTCAGAATCTTCAGAAGCAAATGTTATATCAAAAGAGAAGATCAAAATTTGGGTAAGTTTGAATCACGTGTTGATGAAGGTATCTTTGTTGGTTACTCAAACAAAAGAAAGGCCTATAAATGCTATAATATAAGACTTAAACAGATAGTGGAGAGCATAAATGCTACATTTGACGAAGATGGTGTTCTAGTGAGTAATGATGAGGATCTAAAATCTTTGAAACTTGAGAGAGAGGCTGAAAAAGACATAGATAAAATTGTAGAACAAGAAGCAACTATCAACGAGGAAGAAGTAAACAATGATCATCAAGATATACCAGAACAACAACAAGAAGCTCCTCCAAGGAGAAAAAAATAGTGGATTCAAAAGAACCATCCATCAAATCAAATCATTGGTGACATAAATGAAGGTCGACAGCTTCGTTCATCACAACAAGCTCACGTTTCTTTTCTAGAAACCTTTGAGCCTAGTAGTTTTGAGGAAGCCAGCCAAAATGAACATTGAGTAGCAGCTATGAATGAAGAATTGGATCAAATTGAGAAGAATAACACCTGGGAATTAGTTCCATGACCAAAAGATAAAAATTTCATTGGGACTAAATGGGTGTTCAGGAACAAATTGAATGAAGATGGGCAGGTTACCAGAAACAAAGCAAGATTGGTTTACAAAGGGTATGCACAAGTGGAAGGAATTGATTTCGACGAAACATTTGCACCAGTTGCCAGAATGGAAACCATCCGAATGTTTCTCACCTATGCATGTTCAAGAAAAATCAAAGTCTACCAAATGGATGTTAAGTCATCATTTCTGAATGGAGAATTAGAAGAAGAAGTTTACATCGAACAAACTGAAGGTTTTCTACTATCACAAAAAGAAGACTATGTCTACAGGTTAAAGAAGGCTCTATATGGTCTCAAGCAGGCTCCCAGAGCATGGTATGCTCATCTTGATGGATATCTACATCAACAAGGGTTCAAGAAAGGTACTGTTGATAGCAATCTTTATGTACAAATAGATAAAGATAATTTAACAATTGTTGAGGTATATGCCGATGATATAATATTTGGTAGCAATGATGATCAACTAAGTAAGAAATTTTCTACAAATATGCAAAGTGAGTTTGAGATTTCTTTACTTGGTGAGCTGACATACTTCTTAGGGCTTCAAATATCTCAGCAAGAGAAAGGAATATTCATATGTCAAGCCAAGTACATCAAGGAAATGCTCAAGAAATTCAAAATGGAAGATTGCAAACCCGTCCTTACTCCAATGGTAACATGTTGCAAATTGAGCATAGACGACTCATCTAAGGATGTGGATCAGAAGTTGTACAGATCTATGATTGGTAGTCTTCTATATGTAACAGCCTCTCGGCCAAATGTTATGCAAGCAGTTGGACAAGTAGCAAGATTCCAAGCAGCACCAAAAGAATCACATATTATTGTCATCAAAAGCATTCTTCGATATCTAAAGGGCACAGAAGAATATGGCTTGTGGTATCCCAAGGGTAAAAATCTCATTATTCAAGCCTTTACAGATGCAGACTGGGCAAGAAGCGTTGATGATCGTAAGAGTACTAGTGGAGCAGCATTCTATCTAGGTGGTTGTCTCGTATCATGGTTGAGCAAAAAGCAAACTTCAATCTCATTATCTACAGCGGAAGCAGAATACATTGCAGCAGCATCATGTTGTACTCAAGTCCTTTGGATGAAACAAACTTTGCAAGATCTTCAAGTACAATTCAACGAGCCTATTCCCATATTCTGTGACAACACTAGTGCCATCAGCATCTCCAAGAATCCTGTCATGCATTCAAAAAAAAAGCACATTCCAATCAAATATCATTTTGTTAGAGAACAAGTCGCTAAAAATAATATCAAACTTGAGTATGTTTGTACAAAAGAACAAATTTTTGATATCTTCACTAAACCTTTACCTCGTGAAACCTTTGAATATCTTCGTCAAAAGCTTGGGATTCTCCCAAGTTCTCATTAGATTTTCCTTTTTCAAGAATATAAAGTGGGAGTGGAAGTGTGTACAGGTCTGCAGGAAGATTGTGTGTCAGCGGGAGTGGAAGTGTGTACAAGTCCGCAGGATGGTTGTGTTTCAGGGGGAGTTGCCCTTTGCCATTGATGTCAAAGGGGGAGATAATTTTGTAGGAAGAGGTGTCACGATCGTAGGGGGAGTACTTGTGTTGCCATCAATGCCAAAGGGGGAGATTGTTGATCAGTGGTTGTCATTGATGTCAACACAAGCAGCACCAGGGGCTAACCCAATATTGCATGGGAATTTTTACCTACCAAATTAATATATTCTGGGTCAATAATGCTTTTTATGGTTTCTACTTGTCGATATGTTTCCATTGATATATGGCACGCCATGTAATTCTTCACGGTTTGAGAGATATTCATGTTTGAAGTTTGTACCCCCAGTTAGTGGGCTAAAACCCCATGGGGTTGGGGCATGGGTCATTGAAAAGTCAAAATTAATATTTTTTAAGCTCCTAAGATCCCTCCCACGTTCACTTGTTGAAGCCCCTCTCAACTTAAGCATTCATATAAATTGTGATCTTCAGTTCCTCCTTATGCAAGGGATTCGGCCATCTGAAACAGGTCATCTTGGACTTTTCGCTCTAATTTTTTTTCTACGAAGGTTCAGGAGCTGAAATTTTTATGAGGTGAAGCCAAACCCCTGAGGAATCTACAGTAAAAATTTCAGAACAAGATGCACAATATTTCTGGAGATATGATCTGTGTAAGTCAGGGTTTTTGCAGGCTCCTGAAATTCATCTCAAAGAAGTGACCTTGGTAAATTCGTCATAACTCTCTCTGAGTATCGGATTGGAATAACGTAAAATTTGAAGGATATTTCATAGTCTTTACTTTTCTCTCTATCAACTTCAGAAACAAATGAATAAACAGTGACACGTGGCACGCCGTACAAGTGCGCTCTGCTGAAACAGTCCATAATTAGGGCATTGTGAGAGATTGGGTATAACTCTCTCTTGAAGAATCCAAATTGGGTCAGACCTATGGCATTGGAAAGAAAACTCAGAGGAATACTACAAGACCAAAAATTAGATATTGAGGATCTGAAATAACAGAGATACACTAGATTCAATATCGAGCTCCTAGAAGGCAAGAAAAAGTTAGATCATGTGTTGTCAAGGGTTGCAAAGGACCAAACTTTCTACGGAAGAAAAGCAAAGAAAGGTGTAGCAGAGGGTAGCCTGACAAGAGAAACAACCAAGGTGCATAACAACAACAAGAAGTTCATCATATGAAGTCTTCAAGTGGGCAGCACTGCATACAATCATTGTAAAGGTATCTTTGTACTAAGTCATTGTAAATACATTATTGTAAAAATTGTACTAGTATCTATCTGCCAAGGGTTGAAGAGGCAGTGTTGGGAGGTTTAGGATCATCATTAAGTGGTTGTGTCAAAGTTGGGGTTATGGTCTAGTATATATTCTTCTTCTATATCATTCTATATCATTGTAAAGTGGACCATTTTCCCCGGTACTGGAGTCCATTCTTCTTTTATTCTTCTATAGGGTGGTAGGGTGGTGCTAGGGTGAGTTGTAGCTCATTGGGTGTTAGAGCATCCGTTCAGTTGACTACTGAAGAATCTCAGGAGTTGGAGCGTCCATCCAGTGGGAGCTAGAGAAGAATGCTTTTCTAGATTCTAGAAAGTTGGAGCTTTATTTTCAATTGGAGTTGAATATTAAAGAATTATTAGAAAAACATTAGGTGGTTTTTGTTCTGGAGTGGGTTTCCACCTTAAAAACTGTGTGCATTTGTGTTCCTCTTGTTTGTTGCTATCATTGTACAAATACTGATAATAATTGAAGATTAACTAATGCTCTAATTGAAAGGAATATTGATTCACCCCCCCCCCCCCCCCCTCTCAGTATTTCCAACAACCGGTTACACAGGAAACCCTCCATCGCAGGCCATCTGTATACAAAGGAAACACCTGTCAGCAAACAACAAAAGTGAATGAAGATCAGAGGAAGGATTAAAGCGTAAAGTGTAAAGATCAAAAGGCTTAATCCAAAGATAAAGGAATAAAGCACAGTTTGAAGACAAAATTAGTTTAAAAAGCTAAAAAACAGTCAGTAAAGGAAAAAAAACCGAAAGATGATAAGGAAGGCCTTAAAGCTATATCAAAGGCCAAATCAGTGTTTAAAGATCATAATTAAATAGATCAGCAAAAGACTGCCTTCAATTTCCATATCATCAAGGCTATTTACTCCCCAGAAAGCCAAAAATGCTACCTACCAGACTTATTTCCTCAAAAAGATACACAGTTAATGCACAGTAAGAGATATTTTGCCAAAGACAGCTCAGAAGTAATTGCCAACCTACCAAAAGCCTCCAAAGTCAACAAAAGTGACTGAAGTTGATGAAACTTAATGTAAAAAATCAATTAACAGAGTTAAAACATCTGATATCTTCTCCCTTAGGCCTCCCAAAGGCCAAGAAGCAATTACTCTGTATTAATTGAACAATTAACTCTTCCTTTCACTCCACCTCCTCAATTTATCTATAAATATCATAAGAGGAGCTCATTGTAAATGTTGGTTGGTTGAATACTTATCAAGTGTAAATAGTTATTGAGGCTTTCTGAAGCTCTGTTTGTAATTGAAGAAAGATATTCTGAAATGAGAAGTTTGAAGTTGTAAAGACCTACTGGACTTGAAGATTGTAACTGGTTTGAACATCAAATATACAAGCTGATTTATGGGATCCTGGTTTATGTCAATGGTGATGTGTTTCTTACTGTAATTGTTATTTTTCTTATGTTTTCATAATTTCCACTATTCTATGATAAAGAACAGCAAATATATATTAGGATTTACTGTAAAGTACCGTAAATCTCACTGAAAATATTTATCTCTATGTTTTCTTCTAATTGTGTTTCAATGGTAATTCAATAGAGTATAACTAGTGAAGTGTTGGTGAGCCCATGTTTCCTGAGTATAACTTGAGATATTGTCTTTGAAGTTTCCTAAGAGTATTCCAAAAGCAGGCTAGATTCAAAGTTCTTACCTAATCTTAGGCTACTTTTTATGTTTATCTTAAATGTTTTCCTTTGAGAATATGTTTAAAGTAGACTAGGTTAAAAGTCCTTATTTGATCTTAAGCTATTCTTTGTTTTAACTATTTTTCCTTGAGAGTATGTCAAAAGTAGGATAGGTTAAAAACCCTTACTTGATCTTAGGATATTCTTTGTTTTCTTTAGAGAGCATGCTGAAAGCAAGCTAGATTCAAAGTTCTTACCTGATCTTAATCTGCCTCTTTGTTTTCTTATATGTTTGCTTTCTTTCATCACATTTCTTGATGTTTCATACCATAACTCAATCTAAAATGATCCTTTGATATAGATGACTTTCCCCATAGACCACTCTTGAAACTTTTTGTGCAATTAAATCCTTTTGTGACTCCATATCCCAATGGATTGATACGGTCTCTTATTTATCCTATCATCTGAACTATTCCTTCAACCTGCTCACACCTTCACCCTTCAAAAGAATTCCTTCATTTCAATGATATCCCACCCAACCAAAAACAAATAAACTCCTTGTACTTCATAACTATCCTAATATCATACCTTTGAAAACACTTATATAAAGAGATCCCTCTCTGAATCCAAGAGGGATAGATATTAGGATTCCAAAGTGGTTTTAATGTAGGCTCTGCAGCATTTGTTCTTGCCAATATTGAAAACTACGGAGACCTAACAGAGTGGTGACCATACTGGGGAGAATATTGAGAAATAGGTAACTTCACAACTCAAAGAACCCCTATTCCTAAAATGAATCAAGTGTCATCAAGAATGGTTATTATTGATTGCTGATGGTGAACAACAACCAAACCTTGAAAAAAAGTAAAAATTCTTCACCTGGTGACTCCATTGGTATTCAGTAGGCCTGTTGACCCCACTGGTTTTTCCTAAGACTCCAATAGGAAACATTTATCATAACATCATGAAAACTCAGTTAAGAATACTTTTAGGATTGAGTTTTCTTTGAAAAATATTAGTTAGCCTCTTAAAGACTGTCATATTTGGCTGAACTTTTCTCATTATTGGGTCTCAAAACACCACATAGTGGCTTCTAGAAGAATTTATACTAGAGCCTATCCTAACCCAAGTCCTCCTGAGATAGTTGATAATCCAGAAAGTATCCTTAGGAAATCTCCTAAATTCAAGACTTCAACTGTAGTCAGACCAATTCATAGAGCTAACTCTGTCCCTGAAAATCTCTCAGCTTTGCAAGATACACAAGTTGACTTAAGAAACCTATCCATAACTAATTCACTTAGTGATATAGATCACATAGACTTTGAGCCTCCACTCTCACCCCAACATAGTGGTGAACATACAGATAGCAGAGAAACCACCCCACCTGATCTACATTTCATTCATAACTTTGGTTTCTCTCATCCTATATCTACTCAAAAATCTCTTGTTGGTCCAACTGCTTCTGTTATCCATACCCCCACTATTCAAACTACTTCATTCCATCCTCCTCCTCCTTTCATAAACCCTCCACTTTTAAACCCCCCATTTATCCCACAACTTCCCATCATGGCAACATGGTATGCTCCTCTAGTCCTTCCTTTACCCTTAGTCAATTTGCCTCAGGACAATCAGTTTAAAATTCCCCATTTCACTGGAAGTAAACCCATTACTTCTCAAAAGCATGTAGACAAGGTGAATGATGCCTTTTATTATATGGAAATAGAAGATGAGACCATTAAGAAGTGAATCTTTACCCAAAGTTTAGGAGGAGAGGCCAAGAAATGGTTTAAGGGTTTAACTCCCAATAGTATAAATGATCTCCCATATTTACACCAAACGTTCATAGACAAATGGGAAATGAGGAAGAACCCTCTCCAAATACTTTCAGATTACAACAACCTCAAGATAAACCCTGGGGAAAGTGTTCAAAATTATTGCACTAGATTTAATAGTGTTTATAATGCATTGCCCCCAGAATTGAAAACTCCACAAGGCTCAGCTTTGGCCATGTTCCCTGAATGATTTGATCCTAAAATGGCCTATCAGCTAAGAGAAAGAGACCCCTTAACTTTAGAATATATGAAAAGGGGAGCTTTAGGTGTAGAAGCAAATATGATTGAAAAGAGAGCTAGAATGAAGGCTAAGAAGAGGGTATCTTATAGGGATGAAGCTACACCTTCCACATCTGACTCAAAATTGGAAAGGATGATGGAAAAGATGATGGAGAGGATGAGCATATATGAGAGAGCTCAATCTAGAGAAAACCAATCAACTTCTAAAAATAGAAACCAATCCCAAAACTAGAATCATAACTTTAGAAAAAATCAACCTCAGAACAGACAAAGAGATGTTGATCAACATATCAGACCTCCTTTTCAAGAAAATTATGTTAATGAGGATGAAGAAACAAATGAAAAAACAGAGGATGATAACATAAACATGTTGGGAGTGAGAAATGAGGATTTTGATTTCCTCATTGAAATAGAGCAAGGTCTATATACACCCTATGATGACAGAAGACCAGAAACTGAATACTATGAACCAGATTTTGAAAATGACATCATAGGAGAGCCCAAAAAATATGACCTAATAAGTAAAAAGAATCAAGAAACTCCCAAGAAGAAAACCTCTGATAATTCAGCCAAAAAGAGCCCTGCAGATACTTCCAAAAAGACAACAGAAAAACATAACATAGGGGCTGAAAGTTCTGATCTAAACAAGAGAAGAAACACCCAAATCAATGAAAAACAGAGTGGTGGCCCTAGTAGCACTAGCACTTCAGCTAATGCTCCTGAAAAAACCATTTTGATAGTTGTAAATAGTAGGCATCAGCAAGCTGATTTTGCTGATAAAGGAGTGACTAACAAGGCTTAAACAAACATTTTAAAAAATCAGATTCCCTTTAGCCTAGAGAATGAAATTTCTAAAATCAAGATCTCTATCCCTCTCACTGAATTAGTCACTCAAAATGTATATAGAGGTCAAGTTTTTAGAGCCTTGAACATATAATATGTTCATGACACTGTTAACTTAAATGATGATACACCGGAGCTTCTGTTTGGTCCAAAGATTGAAGGAAAATTTCAGGAAGGAACTACCCCTCCATTCTATGTCAGTTTGAATATCCATAATAATATTTTGCACAATGCTATGCATGATTCAGGGGCTTCACATAACCTCATGCTCAAAGTAATCATGGAGAGATTAGGCCTTGAGATAACCAGACCATATAAAAATTTATATTCTTTTGACTCCAGTAGAGTAAAATGCCTAGGCCTGATCAAATATCTTTGTGTAAACTTGACCCAAATCCCAGCCAAATGCCTAGTGATGGATGTGGTGGTGGCTGATGTGCCCCCCAAATATGGCATGCTTCTTTCAAGATCTTGGGGTGCTAAGCTGCAAGGTACTATGCAGATGGATATGACTTATGCCACCATCCCTGTCTTCAGCCAACCTAGAAGACTTTATAGGGAAACACACATGAAATATATGGTGAGTACTCAAGAAAGACTAGAAAACTCCCCTCTCTATTCTATACACACTAATCTTGACTCATTCATTCTTTATAATGATGAGATTCCTAATGAGCAAGAGTTATTAAATGAAAAATCAACCAAGATAGTGGCCATTCCATACCCAAATATAGTGGCAGCCATAGATGAAGAGGAAAACAAGGAGAAAACTAAAAAATAGTTTGTTAATTCAGAAAATCATAGCAAACAGATTAAAGGTCTTGAGGTCCAAAACAGTCATAAACATAGTACAAATCATGGGCATCAACGAACAAAACCTCAAAACATTGAAAATCTTGAGAAACAAAACAAAATTCAACATAGTGCAGACCTGCAGGAACAACACAGTGACAGACTAGGAAAACAAGACAGAGAGGATAGCAATGACATGAATGATAAATCTGAAAACAGTCCTCTTTGGAGTATGATTTTTGATGGGTCTGGTTCTAAAACTGGTGCAGGAGCACGCATATGGGTGCATAACACTAAAAACAATAATGCTGAGGGTCATTCCTATAGATTAAACTTCCAATGTACAAACAACATAGCAGAGTATGAAGCTCTCCTCATTAGGGGAATTTTGAGGTCTAAGATGGGCCTCCTAAGAAAAATGTACAACCAAAATAAACTTTATAAGAACCAATAGGATTCAAGATGATGATGTCAACCATGGGGGATGATTCAACATTTTTGGAGTAAAATGTAAAAGATTAAAAAATAATAAAATAATAAAACTATTTTTTCAACTCATATTTTCAGCTTATCTCCCTAAGGGTTTACTCAATTTTTGAGCAGGAATACTTGTTGGATACAAAATTTAATTCCCCATCCAAAGAGTACCCATGTTGCATTCTTTTGATGGACCTTGGTACATGAAAAATCAGAAATACATGAAAACACGCGATTGAAATCACATTTTTCATGTAGCAGAGTCCATAAAAAATATGCAACATGGGTACTATTTGGATGGGGAATTAAATTTTTCATCCAACAAGTATTCCTGCTCGAAATTTGAGTAAAACCTTAGGGAGATAAGTTCAAAATACAAGTTGAAAAAGTAGTTTTTTTCTTTTTTCCCTCTAAAATTTGATGATGTAATCAAATCTTATTTTATTATTTCTACTATTATTTTATAATTTCCTTAGGAGGCCCATTTTAGACCTCAAAATTCCCCTAATTTTTAGGCCTGAATTTATTGAAAAAATTAAAGGCCAAAAGAATAACAGTTCATGGGGATTTAGAATTGATAATTAGACAAGTAAATGGGGAATACACTGCTAAACATCCCAGCCTTAAAGCCTATAGATATGATGTCATGGACTTGTTGAAAACCTTTGTTGAATTCCAACTTACCTTTTTCCCAAGGAATCAAAACCTTCTTGCTAATGGATTAGCCTTTGCTGCTAGAACTTGTCTAACACCTTATGAAACCAAGCAATGCACCACCCAAATCAAATATAGGCCAGCTATCCCGGATAATTAAAAGTACTGCCAATTTTTTTATGGAGATAAACAAATAGAAGAATTCCTACAGTCCAAAAATGAATTTGAAATACCAAACTCAAATTCAGAGTATGAACAAGATTGTCCTACTGAAGAAAACCCACTTTCTGAAGAAGAAAAGTCTCCTGAGATTGCTTATATATATCTGTTAACCCATGAACCCAAACATACAGCAGAAAATAGCACAGATTTAGAAAAAGAAGACTTAGAAGTGTTTCAATCTAAAGATCAAAGCTTGCCAAAAGGACTGGTCCCATTAGAAGAATTGTTTGACTTGAATGATGTTGCCAACAGGCCAAAACTGGAACCTATTGAAAATGAAGTGGAAGAATGCAACATAGGAAATAAGGAAAAACCCAAAATGATCAAATTGTCTAAAACACTGCCAGCTCACATCAAACTGAAATATATTGAGTTATTTAAAGAATTTTCTGACGTATTTACATGGAGTTATGAAGACTTAAAGTCATATGATACATAGATAATCCAGCATAAGATACCCCTCAAAGAAAACCAGAAACCTTTTAAAAAAAAATGCGCAGAATTAACCCTGTTCAATTACCTCTGGTACAGAAAGAAATTAGGAAAATGTATGATGCTGGAATTATAGTCCCTGTTAGATACTCAGAGTGGGTGTCTAATCTTGTATCTGTTAGGAAGAAAATAGGAGAAATAAGGCTTTGCATTGACTTTAGAAACTTAAACAAAGCCTCATTGAAGGAAAACTATCCCTTACCCAAAATGGATCATATCTTACAAAGGGTAGTTGGTTCTAAGAGAATTTCTTTGCTAGATGGCTTCTCAGGTTACAATCAGATATTGGTACATCTTGATGATCAACTTAAAATAGCCTTTACTACTCCTTGGAGTACTTTCATGTATTTGAAAATGCCCTTTGGTTTAATGAATGATGGTGCCACATTTCAGAGAGTCATGGATATTGCATTCTCAGAAGAAATAGGTTACTTCATAGTTATTTACTTAGATGATATCACTGTCTATTCTAAAACAGATGAAGAACACCTAATACACTTATGAAAAGTCTTTGAGAAATGCAGAAAATATGGGTTGTCCTTAAATCCAAAGAAAACATTGTTTGGTCTCCAAGAAGGTAAACTTCTTGGACATATCATATCTGAAGAAGGAATAAGGATAGACCCAAAGAGAATTGATGGTATATTGCAAATCAACCATCCTAGAAACATCAAGGAACTTCAATCTTTCATTGGGAATATTAATTTCTTGAGAAGGTTCATACCCAATTTAGCTGAACTCCTTAGAAACATGACAAATATTCTTAAAAGAGGAGGAGTTAAATGGACCTTAGAAGCAAAGAAATCATTTGAGCTGGTAAAACAAGCACTTATCAAAACACCAGTTCTTATTAGTCCTGATTTTACAAAGGATTTCTTCATTTTTTCGTTTGCATTAGAACACATAGTAGCTACTGTCCTATTATAGAAAAACATGAAAGGACAAGAGCGACCAATTGCATTTTTTAGCAAGGCATTAAGAGATGCACCTTTGAAGTAGAACATAATGGAAAAAGAAGCCTTTTCCTTGGTCAAAGCCTTAAAAGACTTTAGAGTTTACATTTTACATTCCCACATTATAGCACGTGTGTCTCATTAAGTTGTAAAATACATTTTGACCCAAGATCCAGATGGCAAAAGAGGAAAGTGGATTGCTGTAATTTTAGAATATGACTTAGAAATCAAACCCACTAAGCTCATAAAAGGTCAAGGTCTAGCAAAACTTATGGTTGAATCCAACTTTCAAGCTCTTGATATAAACATGTTTAATGCATTAGATAAATAGGAGGAGTTGGCAACTCCAATTATTGAAGATCATTTTCTGAATTCATCTTGGTATGCTGATATTTTGTATGTTTTTCTCAATCTTAATGTCCCTCCTGGTTTTTCTAAAACAAAGGCAAGATTCTTAAAGTTAAAAGTTGTAAATTACTGCATTTTGGATAAATGTTTATATTGGAAAAATGCTAGTGGATTATTGCTTAAATGTTTACCTGAGAATGATGCAGATAAAATCAAGCATGAGTTTCATGAAGGAGAATGTGGAGGCCACCTCTACTAGAAGTCAACTACTAAAAAAATCCTTAGAGCTAGTTATTACTGGCCCACTCTCTTTCAAGATGTCCACAAAATGATTTCTTCCTGTCACAAATGCCAAATTTTTGAAGGCAAAAGAAAACTGCTTCCCTTACCTCTACAACCAATCACTATTGAAGCTCCTTTTCAGCAGTGGGGTCTATACTTCAGTGGGGAAATCCATCCTGCCTCATCTTCCCAACATAGATGGATCCTCACAGCAATAGACTATTTTACCAAATGATAGAAGTAATCTCATCTAGGAATGCCACAGACTAAGTTATCATTTCATTCCTTGAAAACCATATATTGTCTAGATTTGGTTGTCCTAGAAAGATCATAACTGACAATGTTGTTGCATTTGGGTCTAAAAATATGGTAGAATTCTATCATAAATATCAGATTATATTAGGTCATTACACAGCTTATTACCCTCAAGGTAATGGGTTGGGAGAGTCCTCAAATAAAATTTTGGTAAACATAATCAAGAATTTGTTGGAATATAACAAGAAATCATCGCACAGTAAGCTAGTACATGCATTATGGGCAGACAGATTGATAGTTAAAAAGTCAATTTGGATGTCTCCTTACCAGCTAGTTTATGGAATTGATGCAATTTTTCCAACCAGTTTAGGAGTGCCAGTCATGAAGCTGATCCAAGAAGTACAGTCAGAAGATGATGATATGGCAAGAAGAACACACCAGACTATACATCTACAACAAAACAGAGAGGAAGTATACATCAGAGCACAGCAACTACAAGAAAACATCAAGAAGTTGTTTGACAAAAGAACCGAGGCAAATAATTTTAAAATTGGTGATAAAGTATTGAAATGGGATTCAAGAAGAGAAGATAAGGGCAAACATGGAAAATTTGATAATTTATGGCAAGGCCCTTATCTTATTCAACCTGCTATTGGGAACAATGCATTCTTGCTACAAGAATTGGATGGAGCTGAATATTTTGGAGGTCCTGTCAATGGCAGGGTTCTCAAACATTATTTTTGTTAACTAATATTTTAAGTTTCAAAGCTTTTTTGTTCATTGTATCTAACATTGCTTTTAAATTTGAGAAAAGACAAAAATACAAAAACAATAGAAAAAAGAGAAAAAGAGGGCAGATTAGAAAAAGAAGAAATATATAGCCCCATACCAAAAAAGAAAGGAAAAATATGAAAGTGTGCAAGCTTAAATGCCACTCCCAAAAAGAGAACTGCTATTTAGTCATACAGCCTAATCTTGACTTGATAGATTTCAATTTACTGTTGATGGGTTAGTGAAGATTTTCGAAATAGTTCAATCTTGGCTTATCAGTAGATTAAATTAGGATAGAAATAAATGGCTCTAATCAGATCAAAACATGAGCCAAAGATACAAAAGAACTGGTTCAAACCTGCCCAAAATCTGAACCAGGAGAAAAGCAAAGGGATGACTCAAAACAAATCAAAATCTGAGTCATAAGCAAGAAAGAAGGATGTTTTAAATTTTCAGATCTAAAGCCTTCACAGTTTTGTTTTAAATTGTCTGCAAATAAAGTCTATGTGCAGCTTCTACATACAGCCATAGACACCATAGCAATTCAGACTATTTAATCTTGACTTGGTTGTGTTTTAATTTTCTGTTTTAAAATATAGAGAATAAAAATATGTCAGACGGTTTAATCCTGACAGATAGTAGCTTAGGTAGAGAATTTATAAGTTCAAGTGTTTAATTTGAGCTCATGGAAGGAATAAGGGTAGATCTAGATTAGTTTCCTACTTTCAATAAAAGAATAAAATGTTGATGTTAAAGGTTTGCAAGTCCAAGTGCACCTTATGAAGAGAATTTTTTAGGAAAAGTAGGTTGTGTAGGTAGAATGTTTGGGAGAAATTTGTTTACTGATACAAATACTAATCATCTTTTTAAGCAGCATGATCAAAGAGGGAAGAGGTTGTCAAATTCAATCACAATATCAAGGCACTGGTCTACTTTCCAGATATTTATCTTTGAGGTTCTTGACGCCTCCAAGGAGCTACCATCCCCAAGTGGAGCCACTGTTAACCATCAGTAAATTTTGTTTCAGCAAATAATAGCTAAAGCAAGTCTTTAGTCTTCAAGAAACAAATTTCCTGCAAAATTTATGACTTCCTGTAGCCTCTTTGTGTTCCTTGTCCAAAAAGGTCCATTTTCTTGATATTTTCAGTTCAAAACCTTCAAAATCCTGTTGTTCTTGAAGAAAGAACTGTTTCCTAAAGGTTCCATTCCCATCATTTCATTCCCCCCATTTCATCTTCACAAACTGCCCCCATATCACTCATTTTCCTTGTAAAAATCCCCCTTTCCTCTCTCATTTATCCTTATTTTCCTCAAAAACCCCTTTAAAACCACTTAACCCTTTCTTATTTGGTTTTAAAAATCCTTTTACTTCATCCGGAACACCAAAAACCCATAAAACACATAAAAACCTTTAAAAGACCTCTTCCGCCCCTTTAGGGCCTTAAGCGCCTTTCGCCTAAGCCCCAACCCCTTTTTCTGCATAAGACCAGGTCCTGTGACCAGAGCGCTAAGCCCATCAGCCTTTCGGCCTTTTTCCTTTCCCCGCAACCTTTTTTCCTTTGTAAAAATTTTTCCGCCGATGCGAAGCCCTGGGCATTCTGTCGCATCGGTCATCGAATATTGGCAATCCCTGTTTCCTTTCTCCCAGATCCTTTTTCTGCCGATATGCCGATATCTCAACGCAATCTCCACCGTCGATCTTCCCCAAGATCCGATAGCTACCGCTCCATCGCATCGCTCCGCTTCATCGCATCAGCACGTCGGCAATCTCCATCCCTTTGTTCCCAGACCCTTTCTCTGCCAATATGCGATCCCACGATTTGATCTGAACCATTGATCAAGTCTGATTGGATGGTTCACATTGTTTCGCAAAAATTGCTTTCAAAACCTTCCCTTTTCATTCTCATTAATCTGGACCGTTGATCTTTTCAATCCAATTGTCATCGCTAATTCACTCTTTCGCACTTCGCCTGTTTTCTCGCCACTTCATTCATTTTTGCACATCTCTGAGAAGATCTTGAAATTCGATCCTCACGATCTGATGGCTCCAAATGCTTCCCCTCTCTTCCACCTCACCGGCCTTATGAACCTTCCCGGTTGATCTGAGCCATCGATCTAATTTGATCGGACGGTCCTCACTCATCTGCACATCGCAAATTTAAAACCCCTCTTCCCTCATATTGTTTCCCCCTTCAAATCAACCTCCACTGTCGATTTGACCTATTACCCCTGGATTAGACAGTCACTAACCCTCCCTCCCACTTTCACCTTTTTTCTTATGTATTTCACCTCTACCTGGATTATTACACTTTATCACTATAAACCAATGTTTACCCGAATTCAAGCCTCCCTGCTACGCGACAAATTGGCTTACATCACCTCGGCCCCACCTCATTCTTCTACCATGCATCTTATCTCCTGTCGCATTCATTCTCAGCCTTAGATCTCCAACCTGAAGATCTAACGGCTGTTGGGCCATTTCGCATTCCATTTCAACAAACCTCCCAAACGTGCATCTCGAGCGCGAAATAGGCAATTTTCAGAGGCATAGGTGTCAACCATTGACGCGTATCACATTCCCCCCACCCAAAACCACTTACCACTCTAACCCCACACGAAAACCATCCCCGGTTTTCGCAAAACCACCCATCCACCATTTCGCTCCAAAACTCAGTATTAAACTTTGTTTTCACAGGTTTTCTCCACAGAACCTTCTCCTGCATGAATTTTCCCTTCCTCACTACTCTTTTCACCCTCCATCGAGCCTCCAAAGTTGTTTACCCAATACACGCAGGTTTTTATAACAGTTTTGTGGTTTGTTGTAGGTTTCATGGCGGCAGTCATAAAAAGCCATCCCACAATCAAAATTACAGTGATGTAGCCTTGGATGACGATCCAAAAAGGCCCAAAAGAGAAGAAAAGGGACAAAGAGGGTTGAATTTTGAAGTTTAATCAGTGTTTCATGGACACCAGTTACACAGGAAACCCTCCAGCGCAGGCCATCTATATACAAAGGAAACACCTGTCAGCAAACAACAAAAGTGAATGAAGATCAGAGGAAGGATTAAAGCGTAAAGTGTAAAGATCAAAAGGCTTAATCCGAAGATAAAGTAATAAAGCACAGTTTGAAGACAAAATTAGTTTAAAAAGCTAAAAACAATTAGTAAAGGACAAAAACCCTGAAAGATGATAAGGAAGGCCTTAAAGCTATATCAAAGGCCAAATCAGTGTTTAAAGAGCATAATGAAATAGATCAGCAAAATACCGCCTTCAATTTCCAGATCATCAAGGCTATTTACTCCCCAGAAAGCCAGAAATGCTACCTGTCAGGCTTATTTCCTCAAAAAGATACACAGATAATGCACAGTCAGACATATTTTGCCAAAGACAACTCAGAAGTAATTGCCAGCCTACCAAAAGCCTCCAAAGTCAACAAAAGTTACTGAAGTTGATGAAACTTAATGTAAAAAATCAATTAACAAAGTTAAAACATCTGATATCTTCTCCCTTAGGCCTCCCAAAGGCCGAGAAGCAATTACTCTGTATTAATTGAACAATTAACTCTTCCTTTCACTCCACCTCCTCAATTTATCTATAAATATCATAAGAGGAGCTCATTGTAAATGTTGGTTGGTTGAATACTTATCAAGTGTAAATAGTTATTGAGGCTTGTTGAAGCTCTGTTTGCAATTGAAGAAAGATAGGCTGAAATGAGAAGTTTGAAGTTGTAAAGACCTACTGGACTTGAAGATTGTAACTGGTTTGAACATCAAATATACAAGTTGATTTGTGGGATCCTGGTCTATGTCAATGGTGATGAGTTTCTCACTGTAATTGTTATATTTCTTATGTTTTCATACTGTCCACTATTTTATGATAAAGAACAGAAAATATATATTAGGATTTACTATAAAGTACCCTAAATCTCACTGAAAATATTTATCTCTATGTTTTCTTCTAATTGTGTTTCAATGGTAATTCAATAGAGTATAACCATTGAAGTGTTGGTGAGCCCATGTTTCCTGAGTATAACTTGAGATATTGTCTTTGAAGTTTCCCTATGAGTATGCCAAAAGCAGGCTAGATTCAAAGTTCTTACCTGATCTTAGGCTACTTTTTATGTTTATCTTAAATGTTTTCCTTTGAGAATATGCTAAAAGCAGACTAGGTTAAAAGTCCTTATTTGATCTTAAGCTATTCTTTGTTTTAACTGTTTTTCCTTGAGAGTATGTCAAAAGCAGGATAGGTTAAAATCCCTTACTTGATCTTAGGTTATTCTTTGTTTTCTTTAGAGAGCATGCTGAAAGCAGGCTAGATTCAAAGTTCTTACCCGATCTTAAGCTGCCTCTTTGTTTTCTTATATGCTTGCTTTCTTTCATCACATTTCTTGATGTTTCATAACATAACTCAATCTAGAAAGATCCTTTGATATAGATGACTTGCCCCATAGACTACTCTTGAAACTTGTTGTGCAATTAAATACTTTTGTGACTCCATAGCCCAATGGATTGATATTGTCTCTTATTTATCCTATCAGCTGAACTATTCCTTCAACCTGCTCACACCTTCACCCTTCAAAAGACTTCCTTCATTTCGATGATATCCCACCCAACCAAAAACAAACAAACTCCTAGTACTTCATAACTAGCCTAATATCATACCTTTGAAAACACTTATATAAATAGATCCCTCTCTGAATCCAAGAGGGCTAGATCCTAGGATTCCAAAGTGGTTTTGATGTAGGCTCTGTAGCGTTTGTTCTTGCCAATCTTGCAAACTATAAAGACCTAAAAAAACATTCTGACCATCATTTACTCTTTATTTCGTGGTCCTTAACTGTTGGAAGTTGAATTAACACATTCCAAAACTCCTCCCTAGGCTCCAGTTGTCCAAAACCATTTTCAAATTGTTCAAATGAGCTGCAATACACTATGCTACGAAAACACAACAGTTTTGTAGCGCTGCCTTTTAACCCTTTTTTCTTCAAATTTTTGAATTATTTCCTTCAAAATTGTTTTAATTGCATTTTAATACATTCTCCATAGCAATTTCAGTTCTTGATTCATTCTCTTACCCTTCAAAATTTTAAAAAAGAGCAAGAAAAGCTGCTACAACAATTTCGTAGCGCTTATTTCTCTTTTTACACTGTCTGCGCTACAAAACTGTTGAGTGAGAAGTTTTTTCAAAAAATTTCAAAATTTTAAATTGTAAATGTGCCAAAAACTAAAAATAAACCTGATTCATCATTTAAAAACCATATCATCTAAAAAACACAGTCATTCCAGCCTTCATGAGGTCCCTTCTTCATTTTCACTTGATTTAGCTATAGGCTCTTCTATGACTATTATTTTAATACCTCTGCTTTTTAACTCATCATGAATCAAATTTAGTTGCTGCTCTAAATCCTCCACTTGATTTTTAAGTATTATGTTAGTAGCTCTCAAGTGAGTATTTATTATTATGACAAACTTGGCTTCCTTTATGGCTGGAACTGCCCATTTGAAAAATTGCTCTGCACTACTTAGAGTTTCAGAAATAGAATCAGTTTGTCCTTCCCACAGTGCCTTCACCCTTTTAAACTTTGATTTCTCAACACTGTGCTTTCTAGCCCTCTTTCTCATCACACCAATTTTTTGGTTTGCCAACCTCAATTTTTCCTCAAGATGTTGCAACTCTTTTTTCTCTATCATTTCTTCTTTTCCCCTCTTTTTTTTGCTGGTTGTATGCTTAACTGTAGGTGATGAGATATCAACAACTTCTTCAAGAGCTTTAGTTGTCTCAATAGATTTTTGAACTTCCTTGCGGCCTTCCTTGAGTTTCTTAGCATGCCTAGTTATAGGCTTTCTTTCTTGAAAGATGAAAGCTGCATCTTCCCCCTCAAACTCAAGCTTCTTTGTAGACTTAGCCTTTTTCTGTTTATGCTCATCTTCTCCAATGAACTCAACTTGAAAAGTGGGTGTCTCCTCTATGTCAATAGCATGAAGGATGTCATCTAAATTTCCCTTTATTACTGGGTTGTCATCTGTAGCAGTTGTCTTTCCTTTTAATGCCACTGCTTGGCCTCTTGTTACTCTTTTGATTTCCTGCTTGCTGGTAGCTTGTTTCTGTTTTACCTCTTTGACAATATTTGACCTCTATTTCGCAGGTGATGGAGTTGGTGTGTCAAGAATTTTTGTTTGCTCTGCCCTTTTCCCAATTTGTTTCCTTGGCTTTATTTTTGCAAATTCATTTGGTTTTGCAACCATAGGTTGAATAGGCTCTACTGTTGGTGGTGATGGAACTCCTTCAGTTTTATGGTTTCTTGCAGGTGTTAGGGTTTCCAACTCAAAACCATTTATAAACAAGAAATATGACAAATCCCTGCCTATCTTTTGAAGTTCATCTAAAATAAATAACTTCATTAAACCATGATGAAACAAGGATATATCATTACCTTCATATTTTTCTTGTACCTTATCAGCCATTTTTGCAAGACTCCTATGCAAATAAAAATACAAATCGAGTGAAATCTTACCAGTGAAATGCAGAAGCAACTTGAAATGATATGTGTAAACCTTATGATATCTTCCTTCACATGTAAAATACTTTCGAATTTTGAGCAGCAGCCTTGCATAAGTGTCTTTGATGTAGCTTCTAGGGATAGCGTTATTAAGCTCCATGTCTGCATATTCAAGCCTCATGAACTCTTTACATTGCTCCATATCAAATTTGAAACCTTTGAACCAAGTTTCTTTAACTCTTGGTATCTCTGTAACAACAGCAATGACCTCTGGTGTAATTGACACACTTAGCATCCCAACCTTAGTAGTTATTCCATTAAAGTTCATGGCAAATTCCTTTGATACATGTGTGTGACAGCCCTGCAATTTTTCACAAAACCGAAGGCAAATTACTCTTCTGAATTCTTCCATCACTGCTTGGTCTTCAATTATTGCCTTCATGTCTTCAGTTTCATACCTCAAGCAATGTCCCCCTCTGTGAAATTTCTTTTTCTCTGCCATGCTTTTCAGAAAACGTGTCAGCCTTGCTTGATGAATTGTATCAGCCTCGCTTGAATATATAAAACACGCAGCCTCGCTTGATAAATTTTATATCAACCTCGCTTGAATAGGGATGTAGAAAACCTTTGTATAAAATACCCACAGGTTTGGCTTGACACTTCAGAGCTAAGACATTTCGAATGGAGGCAAAAGGAAACTAGAATGATCAATTAGGAAAGATTTTGAAATTTAAAATGTCATCTCATCACTGAATGATGCCTCATTCATAACCTATAATGACAATGATGACTGAAAACATGGATGTGTACATCGAATATCATCATTACATGACTCATAATACCACTAACCTACCATTTCCCAATGGTTTCTGACAATTTTCAGCTCAAATGACAAGACAGTTGTAAAGCCATGCTTTCGTAGCTCCTGCAGTGTAATTTTACATGTTTGTGCTACGAAACTATTAGCGCTTTCGTAGCACAAATAAACTTTTTTCAATGGGTGGTGCTACGAAAACAAGGTTTCTTGGTTAATTGAACAGTTTTGACATGAAACTTTAGGAAATGACCCACAAATGAAAATGATGGATATTTGAAATGAAGGGAATTTTAAAGAAGACTTTATTTGAACCTAAGGATGGACTTTGAACTATAAAAATCTAACCTACCCTTGATCAAATCCTACACTACTTCTAAACCCAATTTTGAATCATGATAAAAGACAAACTTGACACAATGATGTTTAAAAAAAAATTATTTATTTATTGGGTGATAACAGTGGCTCCACTTGGGATAGTGTGCCCCTGTGGTACACTAAGAACCAGTATTTCCAGTGCTGCTATCCATTTTCTTGACCGAAACAGAAAAATTTTGAAATTTCCAAGCTTTCTCCTCAAGCTCTAATGGCCTTCACCTCGGGCTCAAGCTTGCTGATTTAGCTTGTCATTATTAGCAGAAAAACTCATAAAATGGAATATGTACAATGACATGAATGATCATTCAGATTTTTAGGAAGAGTAATGCTTTAAAAACCTTTCATTAGCAGGTCCTCTAGCATATGATTTTCCATCCATCTCCTGCAGTATGTAAGTATTTTTTCCATGAAAAGTATCTATCTTGAAAGGACCTTTCCACAAGTTCTCAAACTTACCATGCTTGCCTTTTTCTTCAATTATGGCCTCCCATTTCAGCACTTCATCCTGAATTTGAAAACTTTCTTCCTTGATCTTCTTATCAAATGTCCTCTTGATTCTATTTTGAGATTGTTGATTTTTGTTATAAACTTCATCCCTCTTCTCTTGCAGAGATATTAGCTGATTGATTCTCATCTGGACTGCGTTTGGTTCCTCTTCTAATCCTTGAATCAGCTTCATGATGGGTACCCCTAGAGATGTAGGAAAAATGGCCGCGGACCCATATACCAGCTCATATGGTGAAGTTCCAATTGACCTTTTTGTGCATGTCTTATCAGCCCATAAGGCATACTTCAGTTTCAAATTCCAAGCCTTCTTATTCTCCTGCAACACCTTTTTAATGATCCTCACAATGCTCTTGTTAGAAGATTCAGCAAGACCATTCCCTTGCGGATAGTATGCAGTAGAATTCCCAAGAGTAATATGATATTGATGACAAAAATCGATCAACTTCTTAGACTTAAATTCCTGTCCATTATCATTTATAATCTTCATGGGGCAACCAAACCTAGCAAGATATTATTTTCCAAAAAAGAAATAATAACATAATCATTTGCTTGCCTAGTTGGGATTTCTTCAATCCATTTGGTGAAGTAATCAGTCACTGTGAGAATCCAGCGATGTTGACCTGATGATGATGGATAAATATCTACAATAAAATCTATCCCCCACTGCTGAAATGGTGCTTCCACATAGATAGGCATTAAAGGTAAAGGTACAAGCTTCTTTTTACCATCGAAAATATGGCATTCATGGCAGGCAGCAATCTTTCTGTATACATCCTTAAACATTGTAGGCCAATAATACCCTGCTCTAAGAATATTGTTGACTGTGGCCTTCCAATAATGGTGACATCCACAATCCCCTTTGTGGAACTCTTCAATTACTTTATTAGCCTCCTCTTCCGGCAAATAATTCAGCAAAATAGCACCGATATCCTTCCAAATCAGATTTCTATCAAAAATGCAATATCTCAATGATTTTAGCTTTACAAATCTTGCCTTAGACTTTGTTAGCTCATCAGGTGCTTTATAATGTTGTAGGAAAAAACAATCTCCTTGTACCAATCTGAAGTGATATATTTTTCTTCAATAAGGACTAGTTCTTCTTCCTCATCGAAAGTTTCTAATATTTCTGCAATTAAATTTATGTTAATACAGTCAAATTTTGACTGTGCCATCAGCTTTTCTAAGCCTTGTCCTTTGACAAATTTTGTTGGCTTAATCTCTATATCATACTCTAGCAATTTAGCAATCCATTTTCCCCTCTTACCATCAGGGTCGGCTTGAGTGAGGATGTCTTTCACAATAGTATTGGGAACAAAAGCCACAATATGAGAATGCAGAATATAAATTCTAAAATATTTAATAGCCTTCACCAAGGCATAGGCTTGTTTCTCTAAGATATTATACTTCAGTTCAGAGTTAGCTAATGTCCTACTAAATAAGGAAATAGGTTGTTTAATACATTGTTGTCCCTTTTGCAACAAAACTCCAGTAATAGTACTTTGTGATGCGAAAGTAAAAACTAGAAATCCTTTTGAGAAATCCAGACTGATTAATACCGGTGCTTGTGTGAGTTCCTTTTTGTTCTCCTCAAATGAGTTATTTTCTTCTACTATCCACTTAATGTCAACTCCCTTCTTCAACGTCCTTGTTATGTCCTTCACAATCTCAGCAAAATTAGGAATAAATCGCCTTACAAAATTTACCTTTCCAAGGAAAGATTGAATCTCCTTCCTGCTTCTTGGCAAGTCCACTTTCTGAATTGCATTGACCTTGTTTGGATCAATCCTAATCTCATATTTATAAATGATGTGTCCAATTATTTTACCTGAATTTAAAGAAAAAATAATTTTGGTGGGATTGAGAGAGATGCCAAACCTTCTACACTTCAGCATAATTATTTCTAGGTGTTTCAAGTGATCTTCTTCCCTCTTTGAGAAAACTGTTATATCATCAAGATAAACAACCACGATCTTGTCCTTCTCTTCAGAAAAAGCAATGTCCATTGCACTCTGAAAGGTAGTTGTTGCATTCATGAGACCAAATGGCATCTTGGCATACATAAAAGTGCCCCATGGTGTAGTAAAGGTTGTTTTTTCCTGATCATCCAGATGTACAAGGATCTTATTATAACCTGAAAAACCATCAAGCATAGACATCCTTTGAGAACCAACAATATTTTGCAAAATTTGGTCCATCTTTGGGAGAGGATAATTGTCCTTCGAAGAGGCTTTATTCAAATTTCTGAAGTCAATACATATTCTGATTTCTCCACTCTTCTTCCTAACTGGAACCAAGTTTTCAAACCAATTTTAAAATATGATTGGGACAATGATTTTGGTATCAAAGATTTTTTTGACCTCCTTCTCAATCAATGGCATAAGAAGTGGGTTAATCCTCCTCAATTTCTGCTTGAAAGGCCTTTCATTTTCCTTAATGGGAATAATATGTTGAATAATGGTGGGGTCATATTCTTTCAAATCAGCATAATTCCAAGCAAAAACATCTATGAATCTCTTCATCATCTCAATATTCTTATACTTCATATCAACTGAAAGAAACTTTGAAAGTTTAATAATTTTCGGCATAGCTGTTATACGAAGATCACAATTCTCAACCTCTTCATCATCAGCTTGTATCTTAGGAGATTTAAAAATATCATTTTGATCAAAAAAAAATTCACGACGTATGAGACCCTTTGGTATGGAATTATTCTTTGTCTGCAAAACTTCAGGATTTCCTTTAGATTCAGCAAGCATATTTTGCTGATCTACTTGTATATTTTCAAACTCTTCTTTTAGCTCAATAAAGTTCTTCACTTGTTTATCATCCTCAAAAAATTTCCAATGAGTAATATTATCATGGATATCTGGTCTATGGCGAACTTCAACCTCATATTTTTCAGTGGAATGTATGGGAATAATGAAAAGACCTGCAGAGACAGCAAGAGAATCAGCAATGGAGTTTTGGTCTCTATTTTTGACAATGAATGAATAAGCTTGGAAATTTTCCAACATGTCCAAAAATAAGTTTCTATATGCCCTCATCCTTATATCCTTTGTTTGATAAGCACCTTCAACTTGTTTAATGACTAATTCTAAATCTCCAAAAACAGAAACCATTTGAGCATTCATTCTTTTCAAGACTTCTAAACCCAAAATCAAGGATTCATACTCAGTAATTTTATTTGTGCAATCAGAGTTCAATTTGTAAGAAATAAAATTACTTTCATCACTTGGACTTGTGATCCAAATCCCAGCTCTTGCCCCATCTCTTCTTGATGATCCATCAAAATGTAATGACCACCAACCTTCCACTTCATTATCACTGATTTGCTGATCTTTTGTTTGCTTATTTTCAAACTACTGAATTTCAAATTGTTGATTTTCTGCTTTCTTCTCATCCTCTACTTCATTAATAAACTCATTGAAAATAATAGCAGATCCAAGTTCAGTATCAAGAGCATAAATTGGAAAATTCTGAGGTTTGTCTTTATTACTCACCATGTAAGCCATTCCTGTCTCTCGATACAATCTCCTTTGCTCACCAAAAATAGGTGTGGTGGCATAGGTAAGGTCCATCTACATTGTACCTTTGATTTTCGCTGCCCATGACCTCGATAATAGCATATCGAACTTCGGTGGAATGTCTGCTACCATGATGTCCATGACCACAATCTTAGCAGGAACTTGTGTTAGACCAACAACAACATCCTTAATTAAACCAATGCATTGAACTCTTTTCGAATCAAAATAAAACAAGTCCTTATATGTTCTAGTTATTTCTAACCCCATGATTTCCATGATTACTTTGGGCATAAGATTGTGAGAGGCCCCTGAATCCAACATAGCATTATGTAATGTCATGTCATGAATTCTAAGGCTTACATAAAAAGGAGGAACCTCCTCATTCTGTTCATCTTCTAATCTTGGACACAAGTATATGGTTGGGTGATCCTCTTTCACATTTAAGATATCAGCAACTGCTGGTTGTGAATTTAACATTTTAACAATATTTCTTCTATACTCATTGACTTTGAGAATCTCACCAAAAGGTACTGGAATTTTAATCTTAGAAATTTCATTTTCCAAACTGAAAATAGAAACATATTTTTTAGCTTCTTTGACAGGAGGAAGAGCTGGCATATCTTTCTTGCCATCAGCAACCTTAGGAGCATAATTTTTTCCATCAGCAACCTTAGGTGTATCTTTCTTATGTTGTGTTTTGTTTGCAATGATAGGCACATTTCTATTTCTGAGATTGTACTGCTTTTTCATTTCAAAGATAGCATGTTGATACCCTTTGATATAATCTGATGGTTCCTCTCCATGATTTCTTTGATCTGATTCATCATGTTCCTCTTTAGTCAAGAAAATTCCAGACATTTCTTAATCAAAAAAAAGAATAGACTCTTCAGGAATTTCAGGTTCATCTTCTTCATCAACTAAGTTATGCTGGAAAGGAGATCTCACTGGAGGATCAGGCTACTGATTTCTATTTTCTCTAGGTCTCTGCTAATTCTAAGGCCTCCTGAACTGAGGGTTTCTAAACTGAGGTTCATGTTGTGAAGGAGGGGCAGAGCTATTCCCAATGGCCAACCTATCCATCAACTTTTCCATTATTTTCATCATTGAATCAAAATTATCATCAGAAGTAGAGGTATAAGGCTTCTCTTCTTCTTTTAACTTAGTCTTACCCATTTTTGACTTGTTGGATGCTATCATGTTAACCTCCACCTTCACTGCATCATTTTGCATTTCTGCAAGTGTAGGGGATTCTCTCTCTCTCAGCAGTATAGAAAATTCATAATCAAAAGCTTCAGCATATCTCATCTGAGATAAGGCTTGTGGAGGTTTTAAATGGGCAGGAATAGATTCATAAACCTTATTAAACCTCTTTGAAAATTTTTGGACAATTTCATCAACAGCTCTTCTTAAACTATTATACTCAGTGAGGACTTGTACTGGATTAGTTCTATTTTCCCATTTTCTCAAAAAGGTATCTTCAAACTCATTCCAATTATGAATACTTCTGGAATTAAGGGCTTTGAACCACTTCCTAACTTCACCAATAAAACTCTAAGCAAACAATCTCAACCTAACATCTTCATGATCAACCTCCTCCCTGTCTATAAAATCATTAAGCTGGTCTACATGTTCCTCTACTGTAATCTCTTCATCACTTCCCAATTTTTTATTCTAGCAGCATATTTACTAGAGAGGTCATGTAAAACAGATGGAAGAACAAGAGGGTCATATCTAGCAGGTGCAGCAGATGGAGGAGGTACATTTGCAGCCATGGTAAAAGGGACTGTGGCAGCTTTTGGGATAGCAGCAGTAGAGGATGAAGAACTATTATGAGGAGGATTGTTTGGTCTTTGTGGTCCACTAAAAATTAAACTCCAATCAGGAAGAGGTAATCCAGCTTTACTTTTCAAAAAGACTTCAAAAGATTCAAGCTCTTTCAACTTATTTAAAGACTCTCTTTCCAACAACAACTCAGAAGTAACAGCTTCCCAAAATTCCTCTTTGTCTTCTTGTGTTACTAGGCCTGAGGTATCAATGCCTCTCTGATGCAAGTCTAAGATGATTTCAGTTAATTATTTTTCTCTTTCAGACCTAAACAAATTTTCCTGGATTTTATCATCAACTCTTTTATCTTCAGGACTTCTTAATATTTCAGCAGACAAATATTTCGAATGTTATGGAGTACCTGATATTTCAGAAATTCTTTGACTGCCTCTGGAAATAGTGTTTGGATTGTCCATGATGGTAGGTGGATCTAGGTCAGGATTACTCCTTGTGTATCTCTTTCTCGAAGCCACCTTTGATCATATAAATTTTGAATGGATTCACCAAGGTAGATGCAGCCTTGAAAAGCTTCCTGAGCTCTTGCTACCTTCAGAAGTTCAGCTTCAAAATTTCGAGAAAGTATAATCTTCAGGCTCTACGCAGACGCACCAAAATGTTATCACAAAATTGGATCTGATAGGCTTCTTAATCATTCAATTTCATGTAACTATTTCAAGCCTAATATTTTGACTGAGGCTTAGCCTCCTCAGCCTGAAAGGGCTCTCTCAAAGGTTAATGATTTAGATAAAAATATAGATGGCTAACTCTATGTGGGGTAATAAACAGATAAATGATAGATATAGGTTGAGAATCACATCAGCAAGTACACATTGGGCTTATGGAGTCAAAATAGTTTCTGTAAACCAATGAATCTACTTAACATGGAATTTGAGGCATATCATATTTTTAGTCAAGAGATAAACACACATGAAACTGTAAAAACACAATCAGTTCATTTATATAGGAATTCAGAGCATATAAAGATGAATTCTAATTAATATAGATAAACACCACTGCAATAGGATAATAAAGAGATGCAAATAGAATAGGAACACACCAAAACTCCTTCTGAATCCCAAGTTGGTTACGTAGAAACTCTATGTATTAGTTGAAAACCAGTCAATTACAATAAGCACAGTCTTTTGCTAAAAATGTCCAACCTCTTTCACATTTTACTTCTTGGTCCTTAATAGACAATTTACAACATAAGATGATCTCCTATTAGGCTAGATACATCAAATTTCTGACTCTGGACACCTTGCATAACCATAAGACATGGGATTTATTACAAAAAGACAGCTAATCTACTAAACAGTCCTATTACAAATAGGATTCAAACTCCTTATCACTATCCATAACAACCTTATCTAAATTAAATTACATCATTTTCCAAGTGTATCAACACATCGTCTAATCTAAATGATAGGCTTCAACTCTTCATGACCATATTGCTGACCTGCATCAAAATAAGAAATTGTCCCCTGTTTTTTAGGCATAGGGTCTTTTCCATTCTTGGAACATTATGACCATCATGTACTCTTTATTTCGTGGTCCTTAACTATTGGAAGTTGAATTAACACATTATAAAACTCCTCCCTAGGCTCCATATGTCCAAAACCATTTTCAAACTGTTCAAATGAGCTGCAATACACTGCACTACGAAAACATAGCAGTTTCGTAGTGCCTTTCATAGCACTGCCTTTTAGCCCTTTTTTCTTCAAATTTTTTAATTCTTTCCTTCAAAATTGTCTTAATTTCCTTTTAATACATCCTCCCTAGCAATTCCAGTTCTTGATTCATTCTCTTACCCTTCAAAATTTTAAAAAAGAGCAAGAAAATTTGCTACAACAGTTTCATAGTGCTTTTCTCTCTTTTTACATTGTCTGAACTACGAAACTGCTGAGTGAGAAGTTTTGTCAAAAAATTTCCAGTGTGTAAATTGTAAATGTGCTAAAAAATCAAAATAAACTTGATTCATCATTTAAAAACCATATCAACTAAAAAACAAAGTCATTCCAGCCTTCATGAGGTCCCTTCTTCATTTCCACTTGATTTAGCTATAGGCTCTTCTATGACTGTTATTTTAATACCTCTACTTTTTAACTCATCATGAATCAAATTTTTTGCTGCTATAAATCCTCCACTTGATTTTTAATTATTTTGTTAGTAGGTCTCAAGTAAGTATTTATTATTCTGACAAATTTTGCTTCCTTTATGGTTGGAACTGTCCATTTGAAAAATTTCTCTGCACTACTTGGAGTTTTGGAAATAGAATCAGTTTGTCCTTCCCATAGAGCCTTCACCCTTTTAAAATTTTCTTTCTCAACATTGTGCTTTCTAGCCCTCTTTCTCATCACACCAATTTTTTGGTTTTCCAACCTCAATTTTTCCACAAGTTGTTGCAACTATGTTTTCTCTGTCATTTCTTCTTTTCCCCTCCTTATTTTTCTGGTTGTATGCTTCACTGTAGGTGATAAGAGATCAACAACTTCTTTAGGAGATTTAGCTTTCTAAATAGATTTTTGAACTTTTTTTCTGCCTTCCTTGATTTTCTTAGCATGCCTAGTTATAGGCTTTCTTTCTTGAAAGATGAAAGCTGCATCTTCCCCCTCAAACTCAAGCTTCTTTACAGACTTAGTTGTTTTCTGTTTATGCTCATCTTCTCCAATGAAATCAGCTTGAACAATGGGTGTCTCCTCTATGTCAATAGCATGAAGGATGTCATCTAAATTTCCCTTTATTACTGGGTTGTCCTCTGTAGCAACTATCTTTCCTTTTAATGCCACTGCTTGGCTTCTTGTTACTCTTTTAATTTCCTGCTTGCTGACATCTTGTTTCTGTTTTGCCTCTTTGACAATATTTGACCTCTGTTTTACAGGTGATGGAGTTGGTGTATCAACCATTTTTGTTTTCTCTTCCCTTTTCCCAATTTGTTTCCTTGGCTTCATTTTTGAAAATTATTTTGGTTTTGCAACCATAGCTTGACTAGGCTCTGCTGCTGGTGGTGATGGAACTCCTTCAGTTTTAGGGTTTCTTGCAGGTGTTAGGGTTTCCAACTCAAAACCATTTATAAACAAGAAAGATGACCAATCCCTGCCTATCTTCTGAAGTTCATCTAAAATAAATAACTTCATTAAACCATGATGAAACAAGGATGTTTCACTACCTTCAGATTTTTATTGTACCTTATCAGCCATTTTTGCAAGACTCCTGTGCAGATAAAAAGGAAAATCAAGAGAAATTTTACCAGTGAAATGCAGAAGCAACTTGAAATGATATGTTTAAACCTTATGATATTTTCCTTCACATGTAAAATACTTCTAAATGTTGACCAGCATCCTCGCATAAGTGTCTTTGATATAGCTTCTAGGGATAGCGTTATTAAGGGCCATGTCTGCATACTCAGGCCTCATGAACTCTTTACATTGCTCCATATCAAATTTGAAACCTCAGAACCAATTTTCTTGACCTCTTGGTATCTTTGTAATAGCAGAAATGACCTATGGTGTCATTGACACACTTAGCATCCCAACCTTAGTAGTTGTTCCATTAAAGTTCATGGCAAATTCCTTTGATACCTATGTGTGACAGCCCTGCAATTTTTCACAAAACCGAAGGCAACCTACTCTTCTGAATGCTTCCATCACTGCTTGGTATTCAATTATTTCCTTCATGTCTTCAAGTTCATACCTCAAGCAGTGTCCCCCTCTGTGAAATTTATTTTCCTCTGCCATGCTTTTCAGAAAACCTGTCAGCCTCGCTTGATGAATTGTATCAGCGTCGCTTGAATATATAAAAACAGCATCCTCGTTTGATAAATATTAGCCTCGCTTGAATAGGGATGTAGAAAACCGTTGTATGTAATAGCCACAGGTTTTGCTTGACACTTCAGAGCTTAGACATTTCGAATGGAGGCAAAAGGAAATGAGAATGATCAATTAGGAAAGATTTTGAAATTTAAAATGTCATCTCATAACTGAATGATGCCTTATTAATAACCTATAATGACAATGATGACTGAAAACATGGATGTGTACATCGAATCTCATCACTACATGACTCATCATACCACTAACCTACCATTTCCCAACGGTTTCTGACAATTTTAAGCTCAAATGACAAGACGTTGTAAAATTGCGCTTTCGTAGCTCCTGTAGTGTAATTTTACCTATTTGCGCTACGAAATTATTAGCGCTTCCGTAGCGCAAATCGACTTTTTTCAACGGGTGGTGCTACGAAAACAAGGTTTCTTAGCTAATTGAACAGTTTTGACATCAAACTTTAGGAAATGACCCACAAATGAAACTGATGGATATTTGACATGAAGGGACTTTTAAAGAAGAATTTATTTGAACCTAAGGATGGACTTTAAACTATAAAAACTAACCTACCCTTGATCAAATCCTAAACTAATTCTAAACCCAATTTTGAATCATGATAAAATACAAACTTGACACAATGATGTTTAAAAAAAAAAAAAAAAAATTGGGTGATAACAGGGTCCCATAGTCAAATTTTTGTCATTTCAGTAGGTCTTCAAGTAAAAATTTGGTCACTGGCCATTAGGTGTAGGACTATTTTCCACTCCTTAGAAAATTTTCACATGCGGGTCCTTGTCATCACTCAACTGAGTGTACCATCATTGAAATGTCAACATTGTCACTTCAGTCAACATCATCATGATTTCATTCAGCTCAGTGTCTCCATTAGGTCATTAGGGTTTCAGTCACAAAAACTGTCATTTCATACATAAAATCCAACAATTGAAGGAGTGGTAATATGTGTTACACCATTTTTTGGTCATCTAACCTGTTACTATTAGATGGACCAAAGCACACCATGTAAGACCAATTTTACCCTAAGTAAAATTGCTTTCACTATGAAAAATAACTTGGTAATCCAAATTTATTAAGTAGTTTATGGTCTAAACAGGAAACCCCGTGAGGAAATATTGAATAAATCCATATCTATTTAATTTTCCTTAGGGAATAATTAGTTAAACAATAATTTAATTAATATTTCTAGTCATATTTAACCCAAAACGAGAAAATTAATTAGATAAATGATTATTTATCTTATTATTTTCTAGGAATAATTATTTAATCCTTATTTAAATAATATTCCTTGTTAAATTTGACCAAATCATTTACAAATAATTTAATAAATCATTATTTATTTAATTATTAATCAACCACATCCTTAAAATAATAAATAAATCATTTATTTATTTATTATTTACAAATAAAGGGATTTGACCATAGTCAAATTCTTTTTCCCTCCAACAAATATAATAAAATATTCCATAAAAGTTGGATCTTGATTTGATTAATAATATTTTAATTATGCACCAATATCTAGAATAACTCAATATTTTGTTATGAATAGAAGGGTTTTTCCTTTCACACACTACCTTTTGTTCCCTAAAGATCACTCTGGATCTGTACTTTTGGTCTGACTTTGATCCTCCATCATTGTCATATTTTGCTACCATTTTTCTTATGAGCGCCCTTTGAGTTCCATTTTTGTCTGGGTTTTCTACACCATCAAGAGAGAGAGATCTTTGATCTGAAGTGCTGAGGACTTACAGGAACCCATCCCATTGAGGGGGACTGGTAATATCTTTCTATGTTCCCTTCCCAGGTGTCAAAAAATACAAAAATTCCTTAAAAATATTCTTGTCTTGTCTATTGGATGCATGGAGCAAGTCTTGCTTTTATTTACTGCTTAATGTATTTTACTCCATAGATATAGATTTTGTAGCATTTATCTTAGTCAACTAACTGCAGATCTAAAGAAATTGGCAGGCATCTTTCATGTTAGGGTTGTTTGTTATGCATAGCTAAAGTGAGCTTTTTTTGTACGCTTGCGATTAAGATTCATACTAACAATTGGCAACTCCACAAGGGTTTACGATTGCGACCACTGTCGTTTTTCAGATCTCTGCATGACCAACTGCTTCAAACCCTAGGATTTTTCTTTAGCTTCTTGTTTTTCTTTTCTTGATGTTTTTTTTAACCTATAAAACCCTAAAACATTGAAAATTCTAACTTCTATGTGTTTTCGGACCTATTGCGCAGGTGACAGGCATAAGCCACAGCTAAGACGAAATTTTTTTCTGAAATCTACTCCCAAGAGTGTTGGAAGTGCAGGTCATAATTTTTGGGCCAAAACCTGCAACTTGGACCTTCAGGGTGCAGAAAACACACCTAAACCTGCGACCTCTATAGAAAACAGGTCATAAACTGCGACCTGAACTTTTTGCAGGATTTTTTTCTGAGATTTTTTTGGGTTTGTCTGAGCCTCTGTTAAGGGTTTTCTGACCTCCGTATTTGCCCATTTTTGACCTGTACTTGCTATTATTTACTCACCAAAGTGGGAACCTAGCCCCCTAGGGCTTCAGTACCCTCCACCTTTCTAGGAGGAGTTTTAAGTGTAGCAATTCATCTGAAATTTTAGTGTGTTCAGCCATTTTTCAGATCTGATCCCTTACCTTCAGATCCACTTCAGATTGGTTATTCATCCATCCAAAACACCTCCTTTTAGTTTTGTTTGGGTCTTCCTCTAGGGTATCCTTCGTTTCCCTCTAGGTTGTAGCATTTCACCACCTCATTTGCAGAAATTTTCCCTCTCATTTCTTGTTGTTTTCTGCACCTATTTCCAGTAGATATGACCTTTAGATCATTGTCCCTCCCGCCTTTAAATCTATTGGCTATTTTGGTGTGTTTTGACTAGATTTTTACCCACCTACAGAATAGTTGTTGAGAGGCCCGCCTCCTTGGGTTTAGATTAATGTATAATTAGTTGTTTATTTTCTGTTATATTCAGTTTCATATATGATTATTTGTAGGTTTATTTATAGTTGTACAGCACACTTTTTATTTTTCTCTACAAATGTCTGGGTTTAAAAATTAAAATTTACACACTTAACACACACACCCTAAGTGAAGAAGAGCCTGGTTAACACCGCTATTCAAAGACTATAACATTGTAATCAATTGATCCTGCACCTCTCTGCCCTTGTTTTGACATTGTAATCAGTTGATCCTGCACCTCCTTGCCCTTATTGGTCTCTCTTCCCTTTGTGTCATGTTTTTTCTTTCATTTTTGCGCCCTCAAGGTGTTTATCTCAGATACTTCTTGGCCTTCATCCTCATTTTCCGTTAGAAAGACTTACTCCTCCACGTAGGATTCAAGTTATTCCTCCACCGATTCTGAATTCTAACTCCTCTTCTGGTTCATTGGGTTCACCTTCTGGTTCCATCCCCGGTTCTCCCCCTGTCACCTTCACCATGTTTGGTTCATGACCTAACGCTGGTGGTAGCCCCGGCCCTAATGCTGGGAATACTACTAGTGGAACCACAACAGGAACTATCTCTGCTGCTCCCTTGCTCCCTTAAAAGGCAGGCCTCAGTCTTCCCGATTTTAACTAGTTGATCAATGACCCTATACGCCATGATGCTGGTTGGCCTACTATGCCAACCAAGCTCCCTTCCAACATCCCCAAGTTTGAAGGTCTTGCTATAGAATATCCTACAAACCATGTTCGATCTTTCCACATGTGGTGTTTGTCTAACTCCATTACCAATGACTCTATCTGTCTTTGGTTGTTCCAACGTTCGCTTACTAGTGAAGTTTCTAAGTGGTATGTTGATCAGGCCTCCTCCTCTCATGCCACCTTTACGACTCTTGCCCGGATTTTTTGTCTTATTTCCAGCTTCCCCTTCGTTATGACACTGGTACCGAACTTTTGACTTCTTTCTGTCAATCATCTGTGACCTGCCTATCCGATCATGTCTAGGAATGACAGAGAAGAAAGAGCCTATGTTGAGCCCCTACCTTCGAAGACTGTGTATACATGGATTGGTTCCTTAGATCCCTTTTTCCTGCTATCGGTAAATATTTCGCATCACATTTCCCTCAAACCGAAGAAGATGCACTCCAGATTTAGTTAAAATATGACCTAATCTACGCGCAGACTGGTTATCTTTATACGGTCTTACCTGATCTCCCTAGACCCGATGGTGCCAACACACCGGGGGCATCCCATGCTGTTGACGGTATTGTTGGAGCTCTTTATCATCCATATGCTTATCCTCCCATGGGTTATGATTTCCCTCAAGGAGGGGCCAGCTCCTCCAGCACTGTTCCCCCTCCCGATAGCATGTATCTAGTATACATCATGCCTCCTCCTTTTTCCCAACTTGTTTACCACAATGTCACCTAACATCCTTTTTATCCCTATCCACGACATGGTGCTTTACCCCCTCAAGCATTAGCACCCCTGCCTCCCTTGCCTTCTCAACCCCCACAACAGCATCCACCACCCCCCCAGGGGCAGGTGTATGCACAGCAGGGCGTGACTAATCCTCCTACTCAGAAAAAGAAGATGAAAGGCACCCAAAATCAATCTGCCCCTGATAATACTAGACCTAATCCCCAAGGTAATGCACCTAACACTGCTAACCAGCAACATGGCACTCAGCCCAAGCAGGATAGGCATGTTCACACGAATAAGCCCTGTTCATGTTGCGGTTTCTATGGTCATTACACCCATGATTGTCCTATTTTACCACGTATGTGGCAAATGAGGGAGAATCAAGCAGCGTCGCGAGGACAGCAAGCCTCCCCTTCCGTTCCTCCTAGTGTTGCGCCTAGTCATCCGGTTGTGTTTACTAATCCTTTCCCTCAGCAAGGATTTTTGGTTACCCAACCACCTGAAGGTCAGGAAACCACTCAACCTCCTCCATATGGTACCTCCGATTACCAGATTCTCATGATGAACTCTGACCAACCCATTACTGTTGACCTTAACCTTCAGACTTGATCCCATCAGTACAACAAGCCTCCCGCTATGTTTGCCCCCAAGCCCCCTTCTTCAGGTTCTATGGAGCCTCTTTCGACAAGAAATGGTCCTTTACAGATCCCTCCACCTAAGGCAAAGGTTCATACCAAGATCCCCAAGGGACCATTATGCCTAAATGCTGCTTCTAGCAAAGTTGCCCATTCGTATAGTATAGTAGATGATTTGGCGCAATCTCCTTCTTCCATCTCAACGTTGGAACTCCTCCAGTCGTGCCCTCCATAATGCAAAGCTCTTATATCTGCCATGGGCATTGTAGATCCTTCATATGATCATTTGATCATCTTCGATGTTGACTAGTTAAAACATTCTCGCCTTCCTGCTTCCGTCGCCTTCCGAATCTCCGTCAAGATCCGGAATGCCAACATCTCTCGTTGTATCATTGATGAGGGGGCATCCACCTGCGTGATGTCTACTTTAGTTTGGAAGAAACTTGGATCACCTGATTTGGACCCTTCTACTATCGCCCTCCAAGCATGGGATGGTCACTCCTCCAAGCCCATTGGCATGTTCCGCAATTTTACTATTACTCTTATGGGCAAGACTATTTGCATTGACATAGAAGTCATTGATGACCCCTTAGATTATAACATTCTATTGGGTCATAGCTACACCTATGCAATGTTTGATGTCCCATCTATAGTTCACCGCAAGGTTTCCTTCCCTCATAATGGAAATATAGTCACCATTGACTAGTTGACATATTACGAACTGAAGTCTCAAACCTCCCCTGAGTCCATTATATCTTCGGTGGCCAAAAGAAAACCGTCGACCCCTTGACCAGTGTCTCACCCGGAGTCTAAAAAGACTCCTCTTTTCTTGGTTCATTCCCTGGTCTTCCTCCTCCTGTCTCTAATCCCAACTTGTCAAATGTTTGCATTATGCAATCGTCTCAAGCTTCCCTCAAGCAGCCCACTTCGACTAGTCAATAGTCCCACCCCCCATAAACTGCTCCTAGCACTTCGAAATAGCCCCTCCTCAAGGCCCCTTATCTGCATCTAGTATCCATGAGCCTCTCTACCCTCCCAGCATGGTTCCTCCTGGCCTTAACCATCTTGGGGTTGTCCCACCTGGCCATTACCCCTCCGGTCAGATACTGTTCCTAGCTCCCCCTCCTGTAGTGTTTTCGGTACCTATTATGGCTACCTTATCGCTTCCTAACTTGA
Organism: Pinus albicaulis; assembly: GCA_034641835.2. Taxonomy (NCBI): domain Eukaryota; kingdom Viridiplantae; phylum Streptophyta; class Pinopsida; order Pinales; family Pinaceae; genus Pinus; species Pinus albicaulis. The sequence continues at coordinate 286,210,067 of CM076578.1, read as the reverse complement.
CCCTGGGGATCACAGTATGGTGCATTAATCCCCCAGCCACTATCCCGCCTAGTCATCCCAAACCTTACCTTGCTTTGACCCCAATTCAACCAGTCCTCATGACCCCTCCCTCTGCTACCGTGCCTTAGCCACCTCAACAGGAACCTCCTCTTGTTGCGACAACTTCGGGTGAGGGTGGCAAAGCTTGAAAGAAGGCACTTAAAGACAAGGTCACCCCGAAAAACCCTGATCCTCCTCACCCTCCAAAGCATACACCTTCGTGTGATTTATGTGATGTTGTCGTTCATGCCACCCATAATTGTCCTGAATTGCCTCATCTCAAGCCCATGGTCAATGAAGCATTTCTTGAGTCTCATATCCCAGAAGTCCATGTTACTTTAACTAATTTAGCTAAGAAACTCAATAATTTTCACAGAAATCCCCCTTGTGTTGCGTGTGATTTCCATTTCCACTATAATCACCTCTGTCCCCGCCTTGAGGACTTTTGCACCTCTCTAGCGACAGTTCTCCAATTCGAGGCCAAGCGCAATGAGTCCACTGCTCCCTTATTTGCAAGTTTTGCTTTAGCAGAACCATAGGACACATTAACTCCCATATAAATTCCCCCTCCATATGTCAAAATGACAGTGTCTTCAGCCACTTTCCACTACCTATCATCATCTAGGAGATCCACGGTGGAAGACCCCCCTGGGACTTTCCCTTCAATTTCGCTTGACATCCCTTCAACAATCACCTTGGGCTCAACATCGGGGGATCCTTCATCTACTTGTTTTTTTATCACCCCTTGTGACGATGTGCATGTAAACCTCTCTTCTCATGATGATGAGTCAGGTAGCTTCACCGCGTCAGGTGGTCTTTCTTCCACCAGTCACCCCATCTTCTATTACGATGACGACAATGTGGAAGTAGTCACCACCCCTAACTTTATCTACCCCCCCTTATATCAAACCCATGCATTCGAACCACATACACCTTGTGGCCATTACATTGACACCCAATGTTTGGGTAAAGGGGCACCCACATTGGAGAGGCCAGGAGAAGCAGTTCTCCACATCTCTCATAGTGCATCTGGTCGTGTCATATCTAGTACTATTATTCTTACCCACTTAGAAGAACCTCTAGAGTCCCATATCACTTTAGATCACTATATGGATTATACCCCTCATCATTCCTTCATCTTACATCAGCAATCCAGTCCCCTACACATTGGTGTTGACCAACCTGTGGATTTTCTAGGAGAGCACCAGTTCATTATCTTTGAATCCTCTCTTTGGGATAGTGACACCATGTATGCCAACCCAGAAACTTAAGTCCATTTGCTTCATATATGCAGTACGAAAAGATATTAGTAATCCTCCATTCCCTTTCTCAAACTTCATAACCATAATGAAAACAAATGGTGCACCACATCATAAAAATGTGTTTAGATTCCCCCTTTCTATACCTTTTGGCATGACCATAACATGCTTGGGGGCACCTATGCCCCTCAACCTTAAAAATCCCAGCTCTCAAACAAAAACAGCACTGAAACCCACTTTCTCTGACAGGTCAAACTTTTCAAGTCATTTCCTGGGATAGGTCGCAACGTTCTGCCTAGTACCTGCTACCCATGTCGCAGAATATACCCCAAAAAGTGTGACCTGACCTGTTCATGAGCTCTGGGTGCCTAAACTGAAATTTTGATCCCCTTAAATGAAAGAGCAGGGTTATGCCTCTTACCTTCAACTGACGGATCTTGATTCCAATGATCGGCTTGTCTGCTATGATCGCCTCAAGATTTAGGGCCTTCTCTCCTCTCTATGTTCACCACGGCTACACTTGCAAATGAGTGAATTTGGAGGGGAAATGCCTTATTAAAAGAGAAACCCCAGATTTTTTGTTCGCCCTCTGTGACCAAACCATAGCTCAGTTTGACAAACCGTCCATACTCTTGGAAAGCTCTCACCGAGCTCTCAAATGGGTATCCTTTAGTTTTTTGTGATTTGATACTTCACCAGGACACATTTTTCCAAGAAGGGTCACTTCACCACTCCTAAAAATAAAATTTATTCATTTGCAACCCTTGTACTTGGGGCACCAATTTACCTCCATACTTTTCCATGCTCATGTCAAATTTCGTCATGAGTAACCATATTGTACTCATGTTTTTATGATCCCCACTAGACCTTTCCTGTGTGGTAGCATCATCGAGTTGCCCTTGTTTAGAGAATCTAAGTTGAGTCATCATCTCATTCATGGAGTCCATCGTGAGTCCCTTTGTATCCCTCTATAGTTCTACATCCTTCATTTCTTGGTTCCTCTCTCGTGTTGCCCATTATGGCCTTCAGTCCTACTGTCCCCTATCCCCTTTGATATTGTATCAGTTGTTGCCAAGTCATCCATGCCCTTTATGCTCTAACAAGGGAAGTCTTCCATCCACTACTCAATACCCCCCATTTCATCATCATCCCTGTTGTTAGTTTGTAAGTCACTTTACTATTTTCTCTCATGCCTTAGTTGAGGATCCCTTATTTCCTCACCTATGGTGGACCTCCTTATGTCAACATCAGATCATTCATTCCAGAAGACAGATCTAGAGGGTGGTGTACCTTGGTTCCAGCTTCCATTCTTGTTTGGTGCCTCGAATCAAGAAAAGGGACTCCTTATTGCCCTTTTAATTTATTGTTTCTTAGTTCCAGCTCCTTGAGGCATGATCGAGATCCATATACTTGATGGTTCAGTGATGCAGCAGATTGCACGGGTGATTCTCGGGTGTGTGTGAGATGTTCCAGACCTCATGAGGGGGTGGCCCTTCAGGTAGCCCCCACATGCTCGGATGACCTCTTCATTACAGACTTTGATGTAGCTCCATAGATTTGATGATGTCGGCCTCAGCTGCTTGCAATGCCTTTTAGTTTGCATGTATCATTTAAATTTTCAAAGCCCTTTCCTGTTTACAGGGGAACTTTGGTTGTACTTATATCTCATGTACTCATATATTATTGTATAATTCCTGGTTTTTATCCCAGGCACAGTATGTATGTGGGATTCATTATCATGTTTTTCTCTAGCTCATGTTTATGCCAGCATGTACTATATAGTTAAGTCCCTTGTTTACTAGATGCATTATTCTTTGTAATTTGTCTCAGTGGGCATAGGTATGCCTCCCCCGTTGCCTATAGCACAGGTACTCACTCATAAAAGAGACTTGTCTCACCTATAAGTCTCGCCTCCTCAAGGTCTAGTCCTCTAATGCCTTGGTCTACCTTATATTTATCTCTCTCTGAATTCCCCGTTGGTCTCTAGTGATTGAGTTCTTACAACGTACTTCGGTCATACGATTAGCTCCTAGCGCTCGCACGCTGGGGGTAAATTTGTTACACTATTTTTTGGTCATCTAACCTGTTACTATTAGATGGACCAAAGTACACCATGTAAGACCAATTTTACCCCAAGTAAATTTGCTTTCACTATGAAAACTAACTTAGTAATCCATATTTATTAAGTTTTTTATGGTCTAAACAGGAAACCCCATGAGAAAAATATTGAATAAATCCATATTTGTTTGATTTTTTTCAAGGAATAATTAGTTAAATAATAGTTTAATTAATATTCCTGGTCATACTTAACCCAAAACAGGAAAATTAATTAGATAAATTATTGTTTATCTTATTATTTTCTAGGAATAATTATTTAAACCTTATTTAAATAATATTCCTTGTTAAATTTGACCAAATCATTTATAAATAATTGAATAAATCATTATTTATTTAATTATTACTCAACCACAACCTTTAAATAATAAATAAATCATTTATTTATTTATTATTTACAAATAAAGGGATTTGACCAAAGTCAAATTCTTTTTCCCTCCAACAAATATAATAAAATATTCCATAAAAGTTGGAACTTGATTTAGTTAATAAATTTTAATTATGCACCAACATCTAGACTAACTCAATATTTTGTTATAAATAGAAGGGTTTTTCCATTCACTCACTACCTTTTGTTGCCTAAAGATCACTCTGGATCTATACTTTTGGTCTGACTTTGATCCTCCATCATTGTCATATTTTTCTACCATTTTTCTTTTGAGCTCCCTTTGAGTTCTATTTTTGTCTGGGTTTTCTACACCATCAAGAGAGAGAGAGATCTTAGATCTGAAGTGTTGAGGACTTACAAGAACCCATCCCACTGAGGGGGATTGGTAACGTCTTTCTATGTTCCCTTCCTAAGTGTCAAAAAAATATAAAAACTCCTTAAAAAATTTATTGTCTTGTCTATTGGATGCATGGAGCAACGCTTGCTTTTATTTACTGATTAATGTCTTTTACTACATAGATCTAGATTTTATAACATTTATCTTTACCAACTAACTGTAGATCTAAAGAAATTGGCAGCCATCTTTGATGTTAGGGTTGTTTGTTATACACAGCTAAAGTGAGCTTTTTTCGTACGCTTGCAATTAAGATCCATCCTAAAAATAGGTAAATTTTTTCAATAAAGCTTCATTTTGAAATGTAATTTATGTTTCAAATATGTAATAAATTCATCAAGTTCCTAAAGTTGCATAATAAATTTTTAAAGCTACAAGTTTTCAAAGTAAAGTGAAAAGACATGTGATGGTCCATCCCACTACCATGAAGAGCTCTCATTCATCACCAAGTATAAAAGGGTAAGATGGGTTTATTTTTTTAACTCATTTGCACTCTTAGATATCTCAAGAGCTCCTTGCCACCATCATGCAAACTCAAAAAGAGAAAAATTTGTGAAAAAACAAGGGTTTTGTTGCATTTTGGGAGCAGTGCAACCCACAATGCGACCTTTCTGCACAGCACGACAATTGGTGTGACCCTTCTTCACGGTGCGACCCTCAGATCAACCCTTTGCGTGACCCACAACGCAACCCTTCTGTGAAATTTGTAGTGTTCTGAAAGGAAAGGTTTCTTCGTGGTTTCAAAACAAACTTCTAATTTTTCGAGCTTCCAAATATTTTTCAAAGACTCATAAGCTTATACAAATAGTAAGTGGTCATCTACACCATCTTTCAAGCAATTTCATCAAAGATAAAGTGATTTCTTCTCAAGGTTTTCTCCAACAAATTTTTTAGCAGTTTCCATTCTCCATTGTTTTAGTAAAGGAATCCTAGCTTTTACTACCTTACACTGTCACTTATCCTCCTTGAACCCACTAACTTAACATTTCCTATCATTCACTACTCATTCATCACTGAATTCATTAAACCCTAGTCTTCCACTATGTTTTCATTGCAAGAATTGACAAACCCTTCACCTCCACATATTCATCTCATGAAATAGACTTACAGTTTTAACATCATACTTCACCTTGCTTCCTCAAAATCTTTGAGGAAACTCCCACATCATTATTACACTCATATTTTCTTTCAAATCACTGTGTCCTTGTCATTTAAACCCTAAAATTCATCTTTTCCATCAAGATCATCTAGCTAGGGTACTATCCTTCAACAAATTTCATGGAGAGTGAAAGAGAGAATGAAAAGAAAGTGCACAAGGGAGTACATCATTCAATATTTGAACCATCCAACCTAAGAGAAAACAATGCTTCTCCATTTTTCCAAAGATGTTTTAGAAATGTTAGTTTTATGAATTTTTCTGAGAAGATCACAGAGGTTGGCTATCATGTTCCTTTGACAAGGCTTTTTTCCCACAATTTCAACGTAGACAAGATTGTCATAGCAGGTATAGAGTTCATTGTTTCAGCATATATTATTTCTTCAGCCACCGGTATTCCCAATCATGGTGACACTTGGCTCAAAGGCATGGAATTAGACCTTGATGACCATAAATTGTTCATGAAACCTAATGTAAGAGATGCTCCTAAGCATGTTTTTCCTTTTAGACATATCCTTGAAAATTATGCCCCTTTGATGAAGCTCGTTATGAAATATTTTACATGTGAAGGGATATTTTCCAGATTATAGGTATCATGTCACGTTGCTAATGCACTTCACTTCTACAAAAACACTTAATTTGTCCAATTTTTTGTTCAGAAGCTTGGTGACTATGACTGAAAAGATTCATACCATGGGAAAGGCCCATATCACCAATTTGTTTCACCATATTTTGATTTAAATTGTTGTTGTGCATCAACTTCAGCAAAGAAAATCACCTGGGAAACTTTCATTGAGAAACTAAAAACTGCTCCTATCATTAGTCCCACTGTTTCTCCTAGAAAATCAACATCATCTAGACAGGTATAGGTTGGCTCTTCAAGAAAACATGTTGAGGTTTCAAAGGCACCTAGGCCTGAGGTGAAAATTACATACTAGATAGGCATAATTCTTGTGTTTTCTCCTCAGATTTAGGGAGGGGCCAAGGCCACTTCACAAGAGTAGGGATTACATTTACAGCATGAAACATCTTTGCATGATGAGGAGTTCATCCATCATGACACTGACATAGTAGACTTGGAGGCCAGTGAAGAGCATGAAAACCTAGAGAGGATCATCAAGGACAAATATGCTCAAATCAAAGAGCTGAAAGATAATTTTTCAAAATCTAACTTTATCATTTCATATTTAGAGTAGGAAAACATGCAATTGAAGGTAAACCAGCTGCTTTTGAATAAATATAAGGTTGATGTTATCAAAGAGGTAGAAAAAAGAAAAGCACCAATTTATGTTGATGACTCTTATGAGCATGAATGATAGGCCAATAGGAAGAGGCCAAGAACTAGAGGCCTAAGAAAGCACTTCAACAACAAAAAGAACCATCTTCACCACAGGAACTCGTGACAGCGAATGAACTCATCATGAGGGAAATAGAAAAAGATAAGGAGTATTGGCTAAACAGAGTCAATGAGCATTTGGAAAATCTCCTAAAGAGAGCTAGCGAGAACAAAAACCTTCAAAGACACATGGTTAACCGCTACCAAATACAGAATCAGATTGCAAAAATCAAAATTGCGCAATTAAAAAGAAAACTACAAGAAGTCCAAGACAAGAAAATGGAGTCAATAAAAAGGGGTAAAGGAGTGAAATTGGTAGCTAAAAAATCCTTATATTTTTATCCTATCATCCATAACAATGAAGGAAACAAATTTTGAAATATTTGGAGCATTTTGAAAAATTTTGAAATTTTGCAAAAATTGGTGCACATAAGCGCCACGCATAGGTGCGACCCTTTCTCCCTGGGCATCCAAATAAACATTTTTATACATGGATGGGTGTATCTTAATGATAACATGCCAAATCAGAACTTCGGATTCATGTAAGCTTCCAATTTTGATGAAAAACTAAAAAAACCTCACCTTTTCCATACTTCTGCCACAAATTTTGCAGAGGCATGGCGCTTTTGAGTAAGGTTGGAAAATTCAGATTTTGGAGGCCTTCCCATGGGTATTTTCTCGATTTTTATAGCTCATTGTAAATTATACATGTGGGACAACTTGACCTAGGTTCCAGAAATGAAAATTGACTCCTAAAAGTTGGCCAAAACCAACCCTAAATTGGCACGACGCTTCTGCTAAAAATGATGATTTTTCTATTGGCTAGTGCGACCCATCTGCTTCCTAGCATGACCCATCTGGCATGGCAGTTTTTTGAGAAATAATAAATAAAATATGGTAGAAATTTCGAGATTTTGTGATCTATTAATTATATTTTAGGCTTCTTATTTGGTTTTTGCCTCTCTTTATGAGGAAATTTGTAATTAATGAGTGAGATATGCTCTCCTAAACTCTTGTCTAAATGAGAGAAATATTTTTATGGTCTATATATATATCATTTTCAGAGTCATATGAAAGGTTGGATGCTGTAGAATTTAGCTTGGAACACTAGTGTACTTTGTGAATTTGGCAGGAATTAATAGACATAATTTGCAGCTATTGTGGTGGGATTCATGTGGTATGTGTTTTAGCAGTGTTTCTTCTTATGTGATCATATTTTTTAATGTATTTTACCTTCAATCTCCTTTTTCATGTCTTATTTGATTGATTTCTAAGTTTGATAAGTACAATTCATTGATTCAATGCTCTGTTTTGGAGAAGCTTTCACATTTATGTTCATTTTATTCTAATATAAACGAATACATGATATTCATGCTCGTTTTGAAACACTACAAATCTACCATATTCCCCAATATACCTTTAAAGTTCTAAAGTGTGTGCCTACCTTGCCCCATTACATCTCTGTAAATCTGATTTTCAAAGCGTTCACCTAGTTTTTCCTATACCTAATTCATCATCCAGCAGAAACCTTCAAAATCAAATCAAACCCTAATATGCATACCTAGCCTAAAAATTTTCATTATCTAGTCAAATTGGCTATGAATATCATTGAGAGAGCCCTCTCAGCCTATTAGAGCTAGCTACTAGGTCAAAGTGGTCTGTGGCAACCTTTGTTGGTATCCTTCTCTGCCTTCGGAGAACTAGTGGAGTGCTAACATCTTGGCATCGTTGCCTAGGAAAGAAGTGACAGATATTCCCTGGGTGTACTCTATTTTTCATCAAATTCTAGGCCTGTGGGTGATAGGCTCTAATCATCGTGAATTTTTATTCAAAAATTGTAGAGAACCGAGTTACGGAAACAAAGAACATTCTAGCTTCGAAAAGATACACAAGATCGAATCTTGATCCTCATCCAACTTCTCCAATTGAAGATCCAGAGAAACTCATCCAAAAGTAGAGATCCCAACACTCATAGTTTCAGTCAGAACCATATTCATTGGTAATATCTTCATCATTACCTGCAAAAGTATTATCCCTTGAAGATTTTCTATTTGATTTGAAGTTTTAATTGTTTGTGTTTAGATCAAAGTCAGAAAATTCATTGTCTGAGAGAGTGTTTGATCCATTGAGATTATTTGAAGTTAAATCATTATCTGAATTAATAGTTGATTCCCTGAAATTTGGAGATAGCTTACTATCCGAAGGATCCAAATCCGAGTCAGATTTTGATAGGAAAGTTTGGATTTAGTTTGATAGACTTGAAAAATTAGCTAATCAACTCCAATATACATCTGAAAAAACTATCATCCAGTACCAGGAATATTCTTTGTTCATTCCGACACAATCTCAATCATTTGTTTCCTCCTCTTCCATCCCTTCTACTTCATTACCTTCTCAGTCTACCCCTCCCATTGTTACTCCTGGACCACACTCAGCAAGATTCATGGCGAGATTTGCAACTCTTATTTTACCTGGTCAACTTGCACCCTTAACACAAGGCTATGGTCAAAGAATTCCTCTCTTTGATTATAATTCTGAGATTAGTGCCAGACAACACCTAGTCAAATTCATTGATTTCATTAACTTAGAAGAGATTGATGTCAATGATGAAAAAATGAGGATCATTTCCCAAAGCTTCTTTGGAGATGTAAAAACTTGGTTTGGTTCTTTGACTGCCAATTCCGTAGGAAATCTGGAACATCTAACTGATGCATTCATAGCTAGATGGGAAATGAAAAAAAATCCACTTCAGATTCTTTCCGAGTATGACAACTTAAAGAGAAATCCAAATGAGTCAGTTCAGGATTTTACTCCTCATTTCAACCAAGTGTATAACGCAATCCCAAATGAGATCAAACCTCCTCCAGTTTTAGCCCTCTTGCATTATCCATATGCTTTTGATACGGATATGGCAGACCAGCTCCGAGAGAGAAGTCCTGCAACACTAGAAGATACGCAAAGAAACGTAGTCACTGTCGAAGAAAATTTGACAATCAAAATTCAAAGACTAAAGGTGAGAGAAAGGTAACAAACAAGGAAGAACCGCCCACATCCTCTGAGGTCAAATTGGATACTCTGGTCAGGATTGTGTTAATAATGGTTGATAGAATGTCTATCACTGAAATAAAATCAGAAGCATAGGTTTGGAATCCTAATTTTCGAGGTCAACATCAGCAGCCTCAATTTAGGATTAAACAGAGGGAACAAAGAGCTCCAGAGCAGCTAGCACAATAGTAGATCCGAACTCCTTTGCAGCATTATGCTCAAGGGGTTGAAGAAGAAGATGAGATTGTGGAAGAAAATAACTTCTTCACAGCACATGGACAACCTATATTCTTAACAGAGGATGAAGAATACAATGAGAAAAAAAAATTCTAAAAGATGAGGACTACATACTTGTAAATGATGATGATTTGGTGGTTCAATCCGATGATTATCATCAGGGTTATCTTAATGCACTCATTTCACAGTAGAGGCAATATTCATTGAGAAATAGAGATGTTCTTGTCACTCCTATCCATAATAGGACATCCCAGCAAAAAGATACTCAACCTAAGAAAAATCTCCAAGCTATTCTAAACAAGGGAAAGGAGTTTGCAGTTGCAAATCAAATCAAGATCAATCAAGCATCTACAAGCACACCAAGCGAAGAAAAGTAAATTCAAAAGAAGGAAGCTGCAACAAAGGACCAACCCAACAAGAGGGACATCGCTGTAAAAGAGGTAGATAATAAATCCAATATTTTTAGCTTAGAAAATGAAATCTCTAAGTTAAAAGTATTTATCCCCTTGACCGAGCTTTTCAAAATCAATTAATAAAAATATCATGTAGCTAAAATTCTGAAAGTAGACCCTATGTCAGATATGGTTAATGTTGAAGATGATCAACACGAGCTCATATTTGGTCCAGCCATAGATGGTCAACTAGAAGATAGTGAAGTTCCCCCATTTTATCTGATTTTGAGAATTCATCAGTGTATCCCCCACAATGCCATGCTTGACTCTGGAGCTTCTCATAACCTGATGCCAAAGGCCATAATGGAAAAATTGGTATTGGATATAACTTGTCCTTAACATGATCTTTATTCTTTTGATTCTAGTAAATTATGTTGTCTTGGTCTTATAAAAGACTTGGTAGTTTCACTTGAGAAAATTCCTGCTAAAAATGTCTTAATGGATGTGGTAGCAGCTGATATACCTCCATGGTTTTGCATGCTACTGTCAAGGTCTTGGGGAGAAAAGTTAAGAGGTACTTTGCAATTGTATTTCTCTTATGCCACCATCCCTGTTTTGGGACAATTGAGGAAATTATACTGGGAGACAAAACTGAAGTATATGATCACCAATAAAGAGAAACAAAACAATCATCCTATCAATGTTGTACATACTGATATTGAGTCATTTATTTTTTTTAATGATAGTGGTTTTAATGATTTAGATTGTCAGCTAATTGAAGTTGATGAAATTCCAGAATTTCAAAAAGTGGCAAAGCAGTTTGGATGAAAAACAAGGCAATCGGCCTAGTTCTTCAGATCAGATATCAGTAAAGTCAGAAAAAGGTTTAGAACAGATTGAAGAAGTGGCCTGAAAGGAAGAGACAAATCAGACTGCAGAATTCCAACCTCTAGATGTTGAGAATGGTCTTTGGACCATGGATTTCGACAGTGCCTTAGGGAAAGATGGGGCAGGCATCGGAATTCGGATCCATAGTCCAATTCATCAATCAGGTAAAATACCAAATAATGTGAGATTGTGTTCATACAAGTTAGCTTTCTATTGTTCTAATAACGAAGCTAAGTACGAGGCATTTATCACCGGCCTCAAAATTATAAAAAAATTGGGCGCAAAAAGAATTTATGTTTATGGTGACTCCAAGCTTGTAATAAAATAGGTAAAAGGGGAATATCGGGCTAAGCATCCATGAATGAGAGCATATAGAAAAGTTGTACTTGAAATTCCCAAAATGTTTCCTAAATATACATTGTAAGTTGTACAAAGAGGTCATAATCTTATGGCAGATTCGCTTGCTACAGCAGCAATTAACTTTAAGATTCCCATATTTTCTAATAGGAAGTTTGAAATTCATGTCAAACATTATGAACTATCCATTAGAACTTGAGCTATTGGCAAGTGTTATGGGATGAAAAACAAGTGAATAATTTTCTGCAGCTGGAAGTTGAATTTGAAAATTCCTTTATTTGATGAGGTATATGATAAAGATGATCAAGTGATCGAGGCTACTCATGTTGATGTATTACTGCTGAAATGATAACAACATTCCAAGGGTTCTTGTACCTTTGGAATATTTTTTTGATCAAGATGATGTTGCTACAAAGTTCATAATGGTTCCTACTAAGAAAGGTGTCAAAAATGTGAATATTGGAACAGCAGACAAGCCCAAGATGGTCAAGTTGTCCAAGTCCTTATCTCCATAGGTAAAAGTCAAATACATAGCTTTTTTGTCTGAATTTTTTGATGTATTTTCTTGGGACTATGTAGACCTGAAATTATATGACAATAATATCATTCAGCATACAATTTTGGTCAAGCCTAGTCAAAATCCCTTCAGAAAAAATTTGAGACGAATCAACCCAAGGTTATTGTCATCGATAGAGAAAGAGGAAAAAAGACATTTTAAAGATGGTGTCATTTTTCCCATTAGATTTTATGATTGGATGTCAAATCTTGTTCTGGTGAGAAATAAAATGGGATAAATCCATCTTTATATTGATTTCAGAAACTTGATTAAAGTGTCTCTAAAAGATAACTATCCCCTTCCTAAGATGGAACATATCCTACAGAGAGTGGTTGGGTCCTCTCGAATGTCGCTTCTTGATGCATAGTCAGGATATAATCAAATATTAATGCACAAGGATGATCAAGACAAAACTGCTTTGACAACACCTTGGGGCACATTCAAGTATACTCAAATGCCATTTGGGCTCAAGAATGCAGGAGCCACCTTTCAGCAAGCTATGGACATAGCCTTTGTAAATTAAAAGGATATTTTCTTAGTTGTGTATCTTGATTATTTGACAGTTTTCTCTCATTCTGATGATGAGCATTTGTATCATTTGAGAATTGTATTGCAGAAATGCAGGAAATTTTGGATTTCACTCAATCCCAAAAAGATTCTTTTCTCCATGGAGGACGGCAAGCTTCTCGACCATATCATATCCAAATATGGTATCAGTATTGATCCTTCTCAGATTGAGGTTATTCAGTAAATTTATTTTCCATGCAACAAGAAGGAGATCCAATCCATTAATGGTAAGATGAATTTCTTGAGAATATTTATTCCAAATCTTGTTGAGCATCTTCGAGACATGACCAGTATGCTAAAAAGGGATAGTGAGTTAAAGTGGTCGAAGGATGCCAAAATTTATTTTAATTCAGTAAAGTTTTCCTTAACTACAACTCCTATTTTGATCAACCCCGACTACTCCATTGATTTCATCATATTTTCATTTACCTCCGAACACACCTTGGCTGCAATTTTGATGAAAAATAAGGATAATACTGAGCAGCCCATTCTCATTCTTCATTCGTACCATTAGGGATTATGCCCTTAGATATAACATCATTAAGAATCGAGCCTTGGCCCTGGTAAAGGAATTGAAGGACTTTCAAGTGTATATCCTTCATTCACACATTCTAGCCTATGTCCCTAATGCAGTAGTAAAGGATGTCCTAATTCAAACCGATCCAGGCATCAGATATTTATCTCTCATCTCCTTGGTATGTAGAAATCATTTATGTTCTTCAGCACCTTTGTTGGAATATTGACATTGATGGCAAAGGATATGACAAAGGAAATGGCAAAGGCATGGGCAACGAAGAAGAACAACAAAGTTGCAGAAAACAACGATCAGCAGAAAAGAACAGAGGACGAACAGAAGGAGCAGAGACAGAATGGGAAGAGTACAAAGGCGCAGCAGAATTTTGATACGCATTCAAGAAGGAAGGGAGAAATGTAAGGATGAATTAATTGTCATGAGCCGCAGCCACAAATTGCAGAGGAGAGTTGATTATTGTGTTGAGCAGAGCCGCTTTTACAGTGGAACGAAGTTATTCCCGTAAATCTAATTTACGGAGGATCAGAGTTATTCAAGACAGTCATTTCAAGAATTTAAGCCCTCAACAACCAAGTATGAAGAAAATTTATGAAAGTATGTTTAAACAGCGAAAAGACTTTAAATATTTGAATGTGGCAGGATAAGTGGTCCCTACCACTTGAGCACAACTCGCAAAGCGCAGTTTTGAAGCTTCAAGTGTCTTGTTGATATGGATTATTTGCGATGTGCGATCATCGCGCCATCGCAATATCGCAACATCGCAATATCGCAATATCGCACGATCGCAATATCGCAATTTCAAAGTGTTCCGCCATATGGTTGATCACCAATTTGCGATGCGATCCCATCGCAAATCGCAAATGTTAACTTTGCGCACTTTTTGATCGCGCCATCGCAAATGGGCATCTGCGATGTGGGCCCGAGGTCAAAGAATGAAATTTGAATAAAAGAAATGTTACGGGGACAGTGTAAAGTTTTAAAATAACCATTGGGGTTATAGTTATAATATTATATGGCGAAGATAAAAGATTGAATATTATTGAAGGACCCGAATGGGATGATTCGTGCATGGAAGAATGGAGGTCAGGGTTTTCAAATTGGATTGGCACGATTATTAATACAAAAACAATTGAGATGTATGGTTGTTGCGCTTGCGGAACTCACCACATCAACAAGACACTTGCGTATGGAAAAGCGTTGGATATTGTTTATAAAATCCAAAGGGTTAAACTTTGGGTTAAAGGCTGGGCGCACATAGATAATTTGAATCTCCTCGTTTGAATAAAATAAATTAAAAAAAAAAAAAAATCGAAGAGCCCCGGGGATAAACTAAAGGAATACCATTAACGGTTGAGTGGGTTTAGACTCATGGTATTGAGAAAGGCGAGATCTATATAAAGGACAAAGATCATTATTCGATGGTGAGGGTCGGGCGAGCATTGGTGAAGAAGGAATTCCTCTAAGGAATATCCGTATGGACAGACAACGCGCTTAATTGATGATTCTGAGTCCATTATGCACCCTTCGAGACATTAATCTAAAAGGTGATGAGTCGTGAGAGTATTCAACAAAAGAAACGATGAAAATATGGTGGATGTCTACTGAAGAACACATATGGATCTGTTGCATATGGCAGTTGGAGTTTCTGAAGGTTAATACACACAGAAGGATACACGGAATGTTGAATGCATAAATTCTCTGAAGTCTAGATTACAGTGGTCTTGCTGTTCTGTTATGTAGAATTTGGAAAAATATGTTTGTTAATTGAATAAAGGGTTGCGTTAAGTCAGAGGGTTGAAGCCTTCTGTATATAGAAGCTGGTGTTATGTTCAGGGGGTTGAAGCTCCCTTCCAGGAAAGGCTGGTAAACGAGAGAAGGTTGTATCCTTCTGCAGGTGGGTGCCTACGTGCTGGTATGAGTCTGCACCAGCATATATTGTAAAAGGTTTTCTCTATAATAAAATATTGAAGACTAAGATTACAGCAGCAGTGGTTTTCTCCCGAATTGGGTTTCCACCTTAAATCCTGGTGTCCATATGTGTTGTTCATGGTTAATGGTTTGTTCTATTGATTATGTTCATGCTTAATGCTTATCTGATGGATTTCTCTAAGTAAAAGCATACTAAGATTTCTGGACATACATGTTGAATGCAGTACTATAACATATGGTTGTTTTAAAGAGAAAGGAAAGGAAAATTTTTTAGCCTTAAATACTGATTCACCCCCCTCTCAGTATTTTTCCTCAACAATTGGTTTCAGAGCAGGTCCTTCTGAAAAAGCTTAGCCGCTAGAAGGAATATCAAGCAAGATGAGCAATCAAGATGGAATAGCATCTATCAGGCCTCCACTCTTTAATGGAAACAATTTAATTTTCTGGAAAACAAGGATGAGATCCTATCTTCAGTCTCTGGGAGCAGAGGTATGGGCGATTGTTGAACAAGGATATCAATATCCAGCTGCAGTACCAACAGATTCAACGGAAATAAAGAATTATGAAACAAATGCAAAGGCAGTCAATGCTCTATTAGGAAGTCTAACTGAATTAGAATTTGTCAAAGTCATGCAGCTAAATACAGCAAAGGCAATATGGGACAAAATCATTCTAAGCTATGAAGGTGATGCAAAGGTAAAAAGTGCTAAACTTCAAACTCTCAGAATCCAATATGAGAATCTTAAAATGCTTAATGAAGAAAGCATTGCAAATTTCTTTCTATGTCTGGATGATATTGTAAATCGCATGAGAAATCTGGGAGAAACAATTACCGAATCCACTTTGGTTGAGAAAATTTTAAGATCTCTAACAACGAAATTTGAGTCAAAAGTTTCAGCTCTTGAAGAAAAGCAGGATCTTCAAAATCTTACTGTGGTACAACTTCATGGCATACTAACTGCATATGAAATGAGAAGAGGAGGACCATCTGAAGTCAAAGAAGAAGTCTTTAGAACTTCTACAAAAGGAAATGAAGTACAAATAACAGAAGGATTAGGATATATCTCAGAAGAAGATGAGATAAACTTCGTAAAGAAACTTCAACTTGGCACAGGACGATTCAGAGGTAAGCTTCCTTTCAAATGTTTTGATTGTGGAAGAGTTGGTCATTATGCTGCTAAGTGTCCTTATAAAGAAACACATAAAAATGGGAAGGAAGTAGCAAGAAGGAATAAGAATCATTTTAGCACTAAAAAGAGTTACTATACTCATGAAGACAGTGATGGGCTATCAGATCGTGAGGAAGCATTTGAACAAGAACTTAGACTCCGCATGGCATTTGAAAAAGAATCTAAAGAAGAAAAGGATACTTTTGTGGATGCTCTAGAAGACAGTGATTTTCTTGATGAAAACAATAAACTCAAATTTTTCCTAGAAGAGAGTAAAATAATCATAGAAACTCTCAAAAAATAGCTTGAAGATAAAGAGAAACATAATGAGAATTTAGAATGTGAAGTTGTGAATCTAAGAAAAGAACTTGAGAAAGTAAAAACTCTGAATCTTAGATTTTCTAAAGGGTCTGAAACCTTAGATGAGATTATCAAGGTACAACGTTCTCCTCTTATAAAGACAGGTCTTGGATATATCGGAGAATCTTCTCAGGCTTCAGCACCAAATTATCTAAAAGAAGTTACAGCTGGTTTACAACATGCTGTCACTCAGCAAGGGAATAAAGAATCCTTACAGGTAAAGCATGATCATTTCAATTCAAGGAACACTAACAGGAATTTCTTTCAAAGAAACACCAATCAACAGATAAATTCATATAGAAGATCTGATGATCGCAAAAAAAAATTCTTCAATAGACAATGTTTCTCATGTCACAATTTTGGTCATAAAGCTGTTCAATGTGTAGCATATAAAACTATTATGACAAGAGAAGCAAGAAAGAAAAGGATTGATATTGAAGCAAAGAAGAATACTTATAACAACTTTTCTCCTCTTCAAAATGAAGTTGAATGCACTTACTGCAATAACTTTGGCCATAAAGAATCTGAATGTAGGAGAAAAGTTCAGCCAAAAGAACAAGTTTCTTCAAGCTCCAAAGTATGGAAAAAGAAGGAAGTACAGGTTGAAAATTGTGGCATAGCGTTATTTGCATAAGATGAAGAAAACTAATGGTACATTGATAGTGGATGCTCAAGACATATGACAGGTGATAAAGACAAACTTCTTGCATACAATGCTCTAGAAAAGGAGAAGAATGTTACTTTTGGAAATGATACTCCTGCGGTCATTAAAGGAAAAGGGTCTGTTTTCCTAAAGGATAAGGTGAAAGCTAATGAAGTCATGTATTTGGATGGATTAAAACATAACTTGTTAAGTGTAAGTCAAATGTGTGATCAAGGAACTGAAGTTGTCTTTAGTTCAAAAGAATGTGTGGTACGTGATCTTGATACAGGTAAAGCAATTATAAAAGGAAAAAGAACTCCAAACAACCTGTATATATTGAAGAACCCCAAAGAACAATGTTATTTGAGTAAATCTTCAGAAAATTGGCTATGGAATAGAAGGTTGGGGCATCCGAGCTTCTCTCAAATCAACAAATCAAGCAAACTTAAAGTTGTTCGTGATCTTCCCAATATTACTCTACCTGAAAATATCATATGCAAATCTTGCCAATTCGGTAAGCAAACCAGGGCACAATTTAATTCCAAGGAAGGATCATCAAGTAAGCCTCTTGAACTCATTCATACTGACATATGTGGACCTATGAGGAAAAAGTCACCCCGTGGTGAAGAATACTATTTCTTATTCATTGATGATTTCTCTAGAATGTGTTGGATTGGGCTGCTTAAACACAAAGATGAAGCATTTGAGAAATTTCAGATTTTCAAAGAACTAGTGGAGAATGAATTAGAATTAAAAATCAAGTGTCTTAGATCTGATCGAGGAGGAGAATATACATCCAAAGAATTTCTTGAATTCTGTGAACAACACGGCATAAAAAGACAGTTCTCTGTAGCCGACACTCCACAACAGAATGGTGTTGCAGAGAGAATGAACAGAACAATTCAACAAATGGCTAGAGCTATGCTTGATGATTCTAGAACACCTGACACATTTTGGGGAGAAGCAGCACATACAGCAGCAAACATTCTCAACAAAGCACATGTTCGTGTAAATAGTGATAAAACTCCATATGAACTCTGGTATGGTAATTCTCCCACTATAAAGCATTTTAGAATTTTTGGGAGCAAATGCTTTATCAAAAATAATTATGAAAAACTTGGCAAGTTTGAACCCAGAGCTGATGAGGGAATATTTCTTGGTTACTCCTCTAGGAGTAAGGCATATAAATGTTACAATAAAAGACTTAGAAAGATTGTTGAATGTATTGATGTTGTTGTTGATGAGTCTATTGCAGCCCCAAAAGAAGAAAAGCAAACAACAGATGAAGATGATGAGGACACATATCCTCCTACATCAAACAGTAATGATACAAACAGTACACCCAGTGAAGAACCTGAAGAAGAGCTGTCTGAAAAGGCTCCATCTAGATATGTTCAAAAGAATCATCCAGAATCTCAAATTTTGGGAGAAAAGGAATCAGGAGTAAAAACAAGAAGGACTCTTGTGGGATCTTCTAGCAACCTGGCATTTCTATCCACGGTTGAACCTCACAATGTCAGTCAAGCGAGCAAAGATGAATGTTGGATTCAAGCCATGAATGAAGAGCTTGATCAAATTGAAAAGAATCACACTTGGGAGTTAGTACCAAGGCCTCATGACAAAAATGTCATTGGAACTAAATGGATATTCAAAAACAAGTTAAATGAGAATGGGGATATTATAAGAAATAAATCTAGACTTGTGTGCAAAGGGTATGCTCAACAAGAAGGTATAGAATTTGAAGAAACCTTTGCTCCTGTAGCCAGACTTGAAGCCATAAGAATGTTTCTTGCGTTTTCAAGCTTCCAAAAAATCAAATTTTATCAAATGGATGTTAAATCTGCTTTTCTCAATGGTGATCTAGAAGAAGAAGTTTATATAGAACAACCAGAAGGATTCATTTTGGGAAATGATGAAAAACTTGTGTGTAAACTTAAAAAGGCTCTATATGGTCTCAAACAAGCCCCAAGGGCATGGTATTATCGTCTTGACAAATATCTTCATCAACAAAGATTTTCAAAGGGGTCTGCTGATAGCAATTTGTACACAAAAATTGAAAATGACAAACTGTTGATTGTGGTTGTATATGTCGATGATATCATTTTTGGAAGTAATAAAGAGTCTATGAGTCAGAAATTTGCTTCTGATATGCAGCAAGAATTTGAAATGTCTTTACTCGGGGACCTAACATTTTTTCTTGGCCTGCAAGTGCAACAAGCAACAGATGGTATATTCTTATCACAAGCAAAGTATCTCAAGCAAATCCTGAAGAAGTATGGCATGGAAGATTGCAAACCTGTAAGTACACCAATGATAACCAGATGCAATCTTAGTTCTAATGATGATTCCCCCACCGTAAATCAACCAAAATATAGATCTATGATAGGAAGTCTACTTTATCTCACTAGGACAAGACCAGACATCATGCATGTAGTTGGGATTGTTGGACGATTTCAATCCAATCCAAAAGAATCCCATCTTCAGACTGTGAAAAGAATATTCAAATATCTACAGGGAACTCAAGACTTTGGACTATGGTATCCAAAGAATGCTGATCTCACTCTTCATGCATACACTGATGCAAATTGGGCTGGAAGTGTTGATGATCGAAAAAGCACTAGTGGTGGTGCATTCTTTATGGGGCCCCGGTTAGTATCTTGGTTCAGCAAGAAGCAAAGCTCCATTGCCTTATCTATAGCAGAAGCGGAATATGTGGCTGCAGCATCATGTTGTACTCAACTTCTTTGGATGATGCAAACCCTACAAGATTTTCAAATCAAATGTTCACCTCCTATCTCCATTATGTGTGATAATACAAGTGCCATCAGTATCTCAAAGAATCATGTTATGCATTCCAAGACCAAGCACATTCCCATCAAATATCACTTCTTACGAGAACAAGTGCTTGAGCAAAAGGTGAAATTAGAATATGTTTCCTCCAAAGAACAAGTTGCTGATATATTTACCAAAACTCTACCCAGGGAAGCATTCGAATATCTCAGACAGAAATTGGGAGTAGTCTCTGCCATGCAGAGGATCAAGTCTACTTAATTACAGAAGACTAAAATGGTTGGGAGGTACAGGCTCAGGGGGAGCATTGGTCATGTGAAAAGGATGAATTGTTGGTCATATTATATTTGAAGATGCAGCATGATCTCAGGGGGAGCATGGAACTGTCGGTTCAACGGTTCTTGATCAAACTCTTTGCCATTGATGTCAAAGGGGGAGGTAACGCAACTTTGAAGAATATTGCCATCAATGTCAAAGGGGGAGATTGTTGGAATATTGTCATTGATGGCAAAGGATATGGCAAAGGAAATGGCAAAGGCATGGGCAATGAAGAAGAACAACAAAGTTGTAGAAAACAACGATCAGCAGAAAAGAACAGAGGACGAACAGAAGGAGCAGAGACAGAATGGGAAGAGTACAAAGGCGCAGCAGAATTTTGATACGCATTCAAGAAGGTAGGGAGAAATGTAAGGATGAATTAATTGTCATGAGCCGCAGCCACAAATTTCAGAGGAGAGTTGATTATTGTGTTGGGCAGAGCCGCTTTTACAGTGGAACGAAGTTATTCCCGTAAATCTAATTTATGGAGGATCAGAGTTATTCAAGACAGTCATTTCGAGAATTTAAGCCCTCAACAACCAAGTATGAAGAAAATTTATGAAATTATGTTTAAACAGCGGAAAGACTTTAAATATTTGAATGTGGGAGGACAAGTGGTCCCTACCACTTGAGCGCAACTCGCAAAGCACAGTTTTGAAGCTTCAAGTGTCTTGTTGATATGGATTATTTGCGATGTGCGATCATCGCGCCATCGCAATATCGCAACATCGCAATATCGCAATATCGCACGATCGCAATATCTCAATTTCAAAGTGTTCCGCCATATGGTTGATCGCCAATTTGCGATGCGATCCCATTGCAAATCGCAAATGTTAACTTTGCGCACTTTTTTATCGCGCCATCGCAAATGGGCATCTGCAATGTGGGCCCGGGGTCAAAGAATGAAATTTGAATAAAAGAAATGTTACGGGGACAGTGTAAAGTTTTAAAATAACCATTGGGGTTATAGTTATAATATTATATGGCGGAGATAAAAGATTGAATATTATTGAAGGACCCGAATGGGATGATTCGTGCATGGAAGAACGAAGGTCAGGGTTTTCAAATTGGATTGGCACGATTATTAATACAAAAGCAATTGAGATGTATGGCTGTTCCGCTTGCGGAACTCACCACATCAACAAGACACTTGCGTATGGAAAAGTGTTGGATATTGTTTATAAAATCCAAAGGGTTAAACTTTGGGTTAAAGGTTGGGCGCACATAGATAATTTGAATCTCCTCGTTTGAATAAAATAAATTAAAAAAAAAAAAAATCGAAGAGCCCCGGGGATAAACTAAAGGAATACCATTAACGGTTGAGTGGGTTTAGACTCATGGTATTAAGAAAGGCGAGATCTATATAAAGGAAAAAGATCATTATTCGATGGTGAGGGTCTTGCGAGAATTGGTGAAGAAGGAATTCCTCTAAGGAATATCCGTATGGACAGACAACGCGCTTAATTGATGATTCTGAGTCCATTATGCACCCTTCGAGACATTAATCTAAAAGGTGATGAGTCGTGAGAGTATTCAACAGAAGAAATGATGAAAAGATAGCGGATGTCTACTGAAGAACACATATGGATCCGGTGCATATGAGAGTTGGATTTTCTGAAGGTTAATACACACAGAAGGATACACGGAATGTTGAATGCATAAATTCTCTGAATTCTGGATTACAGTGGTCTTGTTGTTCTGTTATGTAGAATTGGGCAAAATATGTTTGTTAATTGAATAAAGGGTTGCGTTGAGTCAAAGGGTTGAAGCCTTCTGTATATAGAATCTGATGTTATGTTCAGGGGGTTGAAGCTCCCTTCCAGGAAAGGCTGGTAAACGAGAGAAGGTTGTAGCCTTCTGCAGGTGGGTGCCTGCGTGCTGGTATGAGTCTGCACCAACATATATTGTTAAAGGTTTTCTCTATAATAAAATATTGAAGACTAAGATTACAGCAACGGTGGTTTTCTCCCGAATTGGGTTTCCACCTTAAATCCTGGTGTCCATATGTGTTGTTCATGGTTAATGGTTTGTTCTATTGATTATGTTCATGCTTAATGCTTATCTGATGCATTTCTCTAAGTAAAAGCATAATAAGATTTCTGGACATACATGTTGAATGCAGTACTGTAACATATGGTTGTTTTAAAGAGAAAGGAAAGGAAAATTGTTCAGCCTTAAATACTGATTCACCCCCCTCTCAGTATTTTTCCTCAACAACCTTAATCCTCCTCCGGACATGTCTAAAAATAAGGGTAGGTCATTGAAGTTAAAAGCTTCAAAGTATTTCATTTTGGACAGCGCTCTATATTGGAAAGACCCAGGAGGTGTCTTGCTGAACTGTTTGGTAGAAAATGAAGCCAAGGAAGTTCTGATTTATTTCCATAAGGGAGATTGTGGAGGTCACTTGTTTTGGAAAACCATGTCAAATAAGGTGTTGAGGGTTGGATATTATTATCCTACTCTCTTTTCATATATATATAAAACCGTTTCGAGCTGTCACGAGTGCCAGATATTTCAAGGTAAGAGGAAGCTTCTCTCGTTGCCTTTGCAGCCTATATCCGTGAAAGCACCATCTAAGAAATTGGGCCTTGAATTTATTGTATAAATCCAACCTACATCTTCTACCCAACATAAATGAATCTTGATAGCTACCGACTACTTCACCAAATGGATCGAAGTGATCCCAACAAGGAAAGCTACAGATTTAGTCATTATTCAGTTTTTGGAGACTAACCTTTTGTCTCGTTTTGGTTGTCCTCGCAATATCATTACAGATAATGTGGTTGCATTCAAGTCTAAGACAATGGTTGAGTTTTACAAAAAGTACAACATCAAATTGGGGCACTCAACTGCATATTATCCGCAAGGTAATGGATTGGTGGAATCTTATAACAAATATTTAATCAACATTATAAAGAAGATGTTGGAGACAAAAAATAAGAACTGGCATAGGAAGCTTTTTAATGTTTTGTGGGCGGAAAGGGTGAGTAGTAAGAAGTCAATAGGAATGTCTCCTTTTCAATTCGTATATGGAGTAGATACAACTTTCCCTACATCACTTGCTATCCCAATTATAAATTTTTTACAAGAAGCAAGTAGTGAAGAGAATGGTGTGCAACGCCGAATCAATCAGATGATCCATCTTCAGCAAACCAAGTATGAGGTCTTTCAAAACACCTCAAAGCTTCATGAAATGATAAAGAATGTATATGGCCGCAATACAAAGGTAGATGATTTCAATATTGGAGATGTGGTCCTCCGTTGGGATGCTAGAAACGAGGAGAAACAGAAACACGGTAATTTTGAGAACCTATGGAAAGGACCATACAAGATTTCAGCCTCTCACGCACAGCATGCTTTTCTATTGGAGGAAATGAATGGAGAAAATTTCATAGGAGGATCAGTCAATGGTAGGCTCCTTAAGCACTACTGTTTCTTAGAAGATTTCTGAAAATTTCCCAGTTCCATTGTACATATCAGTTTAAATTTTCTCCAAAGTGTGAAGTGGAAAATCAACGGAGCTTGGCGCCCGAGAAGAAGGCCAATATCAGTTTAATTTTTCTGCAAAGTCTGAAGCGGAGAATCATCGAAGCTTGGAGCCCTAGGAGAAGGCCATAAAGTTCCATTTATTTTTTGTTGTTTTCAAATTTAAGTTAAATTCAAGTTAGTCCAATTTTGAGTCAATTTATCATGTCAAGTTTTCATTATTTGGTTTGGTTTTTAAACTTTTGACTCCATGCCCAATGGTTAGCCTACTTGGTCTATGGTGTTCTTGACATCTCCAAGGAGTTTCCATCCCTAGATGGAGCGAATTTTAGTATCAGTCTTTACATCCTATCACCAATGATCAAATGGACTCTTATCATGTCTTGTTAGGGTCCCATAGTCAAATAGGTTTCATTTTACTAGGTCTTGAAGAAAAAATTTGGTCACTGGGCATTAGGTCTAGGACTATTTTCAACTCCTTCAAAAATTTTAACATGTCGGTCCTTGTCATCACTCAGATAAGTGTACCATCATTGAAAGGTCATCATTATCACTTTATTCAACATCACCATAATTTCATTCATCTCAATATCTCCATTAGTTCATTAGGGTTTCAGTCACCAAAATTGTCATTTCATACATAAAATCCAGCAATTGGAGGAGTGGTAATAGGTAAATTTGTCCAATAAAGTTTGGTTTTGAAATTTAATTTATGTTTCAAATATTTAATAAGTTCATCATGTTCCTAAAGCTACATAAGAAAGTTTCAAAGCTACAATTTTTCAAAGTAAAGCAAAAAGACATGTAGTGGGCCATCCCACTACCATGAAGAGCTCTCATTCATCACCAAGTATAAAAGGGTAAGATGGGTTATTTTTTATAACTTATTTTCACTCTTAGATATCTCAAGGGCTCCTTTACACCATAGTGCAAACTCAAAAAGAGAAAAAATTGTGAAAAAACGAGGGTTGTGTTGCATTTTGGGAGCATTGTGACCCACAACGCGACCTTTCCGCAAAGTGCGACCCTTCTGCAAGGTGCGACCCTTCGCGTGACCCTTCTGTGAAATTTGCAGCGTTCTAAAAGGAAAGGTTTCTTCATGGTTTCAAGACAAACTTCCAATTTTTCAAGCTTCCAAAAAATTTTCAAAGACTCAAAAGCTTCTACAAAACAGTGAGTGATCATCTACACCATCTTTTCAAGCAATTTCATCAAAGATAAGTGGTTTCTTCTCAAGGTTTTCTCCAGCAAATGTTTTAGCAGTTTTCATTCTCCATTGTTTTAGTGAAGGAATCCTCGCATTATTGTCTTACACTATCACTTATCCTCCATGAACCCCTAACTTAGCATTTCTTATCATTCACTACTCATTCATCATCGAATTCATCAAAGCCTAGTCTTCCACTATGTTTTCATTGCAAGAATTGACAAACCCTTCACTTCCACATATTCATCTCATGAAATAGACTTACCGTTTTAAAATCATACTTCACCTTGCTTCCTCAAAAGCTTTGAGGCAACTCCCACATCATTATTACAGTCAGCTTTGATTTCAAATCACTATTTCCTTGTCATTTAAACCCTAAAATTCATCTTTTCCATCAAGATCATCTAGATAGGGTAATATCCTTCAAAAAATTTCATGGAGAGTGAAAGAGAGAGTGAAAAGAAAGTGCACAAGGGATGACATCATTCAATATTTGAGCCATCCAACCTGAGAAAAATCAAATCTTCTCCATTTGCCCAAATATGTTTTAGAAATGCTGGTTGTATGGATTTTTGTGAGAATATCACAAAGGTTGGTTGTCATGCTCCTTTGACAAGCATTTTTGCCCACAATTTCAATGTAGACAAGGTTTTCATAGCAGGTATAGAGTTCAGTGTTTCAGCAATATTATTTCTTCAACCACAGGCATTCCCAATCCTGGTGAAACTTAGTTCAAAGGCATGGAATTAGACCTTGATGACTATAAATTGTTCCTGAAACCTAATGTCAAATATGCTCCTAAGCATGTTTTTCCTTTCAGACATCTCCTTGAAAAGTATGCCCCTTTGATGAAGCTCATTATGAAATATTTTACATGTGAAGGGAGATTTTCAATTATAGGTATCATGTCAGGTTTCTAATGCACTTCGCTTCTACAAAAACACTTAATTTGTCCAAATTTTTGTTTAGAAGCTTGGTGAAGATGACTGAAAAGATTCATACCATGGGAAAGGCTCATATCACCAGTTTGTTTCACCATAGTTTGTTTAAAATTTTGGTTTTGCATGAGCTTTCAGCAAAGAAAATCACTTGGGAAACTTTCTTGGATAAATTGAAAACTGCTCCTATCATTAGTCCCATTGTTTCTCCTAGAAAATCAGCATCATCTAGACAGGTAGAGGTTGACTCTTCAAGCAAACATGATGAGGTTTCAAATGCACCTAGGTCTAAGGTGTCCAAGACATACCAAAGAGGCAGAAGGCTTGTGTTTGCTCCTTAGATTGAGGGAGGGGCCAAGCCCACATCAGAAGAGCATAGATTAGATTTACAGCATGAGACATATTTACATGATGAGGAGCTCACCCATCATGACATTGACATAGTAGACTTGGAGGCCAGTGAAGAGCATGAAAACCTATATAGGATCATCAAGGATAAATATCCTCAAATCAAACAGTTGAAAGATAAGTTGTCAAAAGCTAACTTTATCATTTTATTTTTAGAGCAGGAAAACATGCAATTGAAGGTGAACCAACTTCTTTTGAATAAACATAAGGTTGATTATAGAAAAGAGGCAGAAAAAGGAAAAGCACCAGTTAATGTTGATGACTCTGATGAGCATGAAGGACAGGAGAGCAGGAAGAGGCCAAGAACTAGAGGCCTAAAGAAAGCACTGCAGCAACAAAAAGAAGCATATTCACCACATGCACTCATGACAGTGAATGAACTCATCATGAGGGAAATAGGACAAGATATGGATTATTCGATAAAAAGATTCAATGAGAATTTAGAAAATCTCCTAAAGAGATCTAACATGAATAATAACCTCTAGAGACACATGGCTTCCTGCTACCAAACAGAGAATGAGATTGCAAAAATCAAAATTGGGAAATTAAAAAGAAAACTACAAGAAGTCCAAGATAAGAAAAGGGGGTAAAGGAGTGAAATTGGTAGCTAAAACATCCTTGGATGTTTAGCTTGTCATCCATAGTATTCAAGGAAAACAATTTTGAAATATTTGGAGCATTTTGAAAAATTTTGAAATTTTGCAAAAATTGGTGCACAGAAGCGTCGAGCAGAGGTGCGACCCTTTCTCCTAGGGCATCCAAATCAACTTTTTTCTACATGGATTGGTGTATCTTAATTATCACATTCCAAATATGAACTTGGGTTTTCATGACAGCTTCTAATTTTGATGAAAGACTAAAAAACCCTCACCTTTTTCATACTTTTGCCACAAATTTTGCAGAGGCGCGGTGCTTCTGAGTAAGGTTTGAAAATTCAGATTTTGGAGGCCTTCCCATGGGTATTTTCTCGAGTTTTTTGGGGCCTTTGTTTTGAAAAAGAAACAGTTTTGATTTGCAGAAGGTTGGCGAACAGGTGGCGGGACGTCATCAAGGTAGACAATTTTTTGTCACGATTGCGAAAATACGGAAGACAGGTGGTGCGGTAGTTGCGGAGAATAGTGCATATGGAAGATACGGGAGATAATAATAATCAGCAAAACTCCCAATAATCAAGAAGAAGCAGAAAGCAGCAGAGCAAGAAAAGAGGAAGGACTGACAGTCACACTGGCGGAGGAACAAATAGGCAGTCAGCCAGCGGAGGAAGGAGTTATTTAGTATGGCAGAAGGCCGATAGAGAGAGTAGAGCCTTAGGAGAGCTCTGTGAGAACTCTGTTATAGTGAACAAACTATAATAGACTCTGTGGAGTAGTTGTATGTTTTTTTTTTATTGATAATGAAATCTAGATGTTGTTGTGTGTAATGTTATGGGTTAACTGATGGTTATTTTCTTACTATGAATCTATGCCCAATTTAAATTTTAATTCAGCATTTTGAACATGCTTAGATAATTGGTAGTTTACATAGAGAGTTGGGATATGTATGTTACTTCCAAGTTCCATGGTTGTTTTTCATGGTTACATCCATTATACCTGATCTATCTTCTAATCTTACTAAGGTCACAGCATGCCTCGGGTGAGACGCTCTGCTCTCTGGAGTAGGGTGAAAATGTCGACGTTGTGCTAGACTACTGTGAAAACCTTGTTCGCCTCAACTCTGAACCTGGGTCTTGCCTAGAGACCTCTCTTTTCTCCAACAAATGGTTCTGTTGTGAGGACCTAAAAATTCATTTAGGAGTTAGATCATGGTATCGTGGATCTATGAGAGGGAACTATGAAGCTGGTGGTATAATCACTTACACCAGTTCATATCGCAACAAGCAAAGCTTCGACAACAGAGGGAAAATATTGTCAAAGATCGGGTCATGTTTTCTGAATCTGCAAGTGACCTGTATGAAATTTTATGGGGAAAGTTTCCTGAAGAACTATATAATTGGTCGTGGAGACTACAAATCAAGTCACTCCCAGGAGGATCGCATAGAAGTTATCGCAAGTGGATGCACACGGATCTAGTAGCACTCCATCGGCTAGATATCGATTTGACCTGAAGAGTATATTTTTGGGTACAATCTACCTTGGAAGGATACATTGTGGAATTTTCAACT
The DNA here is from genome assembly GCA_034641835.2 of Pinus albicaulis. Taxonomy (NCBI): domain Eukaryota; kingdom Viridiplantae; phylum Streptophyta; class Pinopsida; order Pinales; family Pinaceae; genus Pinus; species Pinus albicaulis. The sequence goes on along the minus strand of CM076578.1, from coordinate 286,181,397 downwards.
GAGTGTTACAAATCCTTTACAAAATCCTAAGATATATTCAAAACCGGATTGAGGGGAGAACTGTTGAAGGAAATCTCATTGTGGATCAAAGCTTTGATGGTGGACGAGGGTTTGATGTCATTTCAAAGTTCTAAGATGGAGACTTAAACCTCTAGTACTGGGGGAAGGAGCTGAGAGAAAGATCCTACAAGTAATTAAGAAGGGGGAATATGGAAATGGATGTTAGAACCTCTAGTAGATTGAGAGAGCGACGAGCACATCAGAGGGTGCATATTGCTGAAAAGTGGCAGGAAAGGGTGATGAAAGAGTTTGAGAAGTAGGAGAGTAATCGACAGGACAAGGAAAAGGTGCCGCAGATGACAAAGGAAAGGGAAGGTTGGATGGGATCCCAAGAAATAGGAGGGACCATCACAGAAGTTATGCAAGTGTATAGGAGCCCAGCCCGAAGAGAAAAGAGAGAAAATTCCAATGTGGAGGATGCACGCCCCAAGGAGACATCCGATGTGGAGCTGCATGTTCCGATGGAGAAACCATTTCAAGAGAGTTCGGCACCCGTAACACAAGGTAATCCTATTCCCCAAAGTTCTAGTATCTCTAGTCCCAACCTTCCCCTGGTACTCTATCATCCACCTAGTCAAATTTTTGTTAAGTTACGGGAATTTAGCAAGTTGAATAGTGTTAAGTCTACAGTATAGGTATCTACTAGCTGCAGTGCTAGTAATACAATCTCTCAACCAGGAAGTAGAGGTTTTATTTTAGTACCACCCTTACAAGGAAATATGGCAAGATTGTTTACCCGATAACCAAAATTCTCCGAGAGAGGTAACGATGGTGTGGAGCAACACTGGTATCTCTGCGAGGCAATTTGGAGAGCTCGGCAGACACGAGAGGTAGTTAGGTTGATTGATTTCCAGACCACCTTAAGGAAGAGAGCTCTTCGTTGGTTCATTAAATTATCGAAATCTCATCCGAATCCAGCGATAGATGATGTGAAGAGAGAATTTGTCAAAAAAAAAAATTACCACATATTGGTCAACAAGGATTATCTGAGTTGTGGGAAATTAAACAGTGGGAAGGAGAAATGGCTTGGGACCTGATGATAAGGTTCAAGGATGTGATTGGGAAGCTAAGTTACCCAATCAATCTAAATCACCAACGGGATTGGCTTATTAAAGAACTCCTCCTGTTGACCAGAACTCCACTGACACAACGGAAGATCGATACCGTACAAGATGCCCTTGAGCAAGCCATGAAAATAGAAACTATGGCGGGGTATCCGCAAAAGTTCAGAGGAGGAGTTGTAGTGCAAGACCCGTCCATGTTGGTGCTACAACATCAAATTTCCAGTCTAACGGAGAAGTTGAAATACATTCAGCTGATACGACCTGCAAGACCCAATGTGTGGTGTACCCATTTCCTGATGGAGGGACATGTGGCCATGGACTGCCCACTACAAGAAAACCACCCTCTAGTGGAGGTTATAAAGGAGGTTTTTAGTGTTATAAAATTGGCCAAAATTGTCAAAAAAACATTTGCTACAACATATGTTTATGGTTACGGAGGTTTTGGCGAATATTTTAACGGGAATTCAACACAACTAAAAAAAATGGGCAGCTGGAGGTTATTATGGATGTTTTTTCATCGGTGCGCTACTCGGGATTAAACGCGCTGGTGCGTGTCATCTAGAAGGTGGCCTGGGGCAGTTGAAGGAGCATGCACCAGGTCGTCAAGGTATAAAACCGCACCAGGCGAAATGTTGGTGATAGAACGCACGGGGCCGTTCTAATTGGTCTTGGGATTTGTGCAGCGCCCATAAGTCGTCTCAACGCACCGGTATGTAGACTTATAGAAACACACCGGTGCGCAATATCACACAAACGCATCGAGATTTATAATTGGTATCGGTATTTGTGCAGTGTCGATAGGTCATACAAATGCACCGATGCGTAGTGCCACATAAACGCACCAGTGCGCAGTACCGCACAAATGCACCGATATTTTTAATTGGTTTTGGTATTTGTGCAGTTCCCATAGGTTGTAGAAACGCACCGGTGCACCTCAGAATACAAACGCACTAGTGTACAGTAACAGACACGCACCGGTGTTCATTTTGTATTTTTTAGAAACATCGACCTGTGACAATGTGATCATTGTGATTTTTTAAATTCATTATTCATCAAAAGTCAACACATATTATAACAGTATTCATATTAATTAAAAAAAAATTAATGCATTTGAATGTGATGTTTGGATTAATTTTTTATATCATATCATAATTATTGTGATTTTTTTAAATTCATTATTCATCGAAAGTCGACACATATATATCTTATAACAGCATTCATACGAATTAAATTTTTATTAGTGCATTTGAATGTGATGTTTGGCTTAATTTTTTATATCATATCATCAAATTTCACATCTCTTCATTATAATATTTAATCGTCCATAAATTTAATCAGTGGTGTTACATTTCACAACGACAATGGACAACGCAATAGAATAAATTAAAACATAATTATATGTGTGTGTGTGTGTGTGTGTGTGTGAATAAGACAGTCTTTTTCATACAAAATGGGACAGTTATTGGTATCCATTTGTCTTTCAATTGGAACATTATTTCCATTACATTAAACAAAATGTTTGATTTCACAGGATAATATTTCAAAAAATACAATGTCTTGCTTTGATATCGAAACATATTGATCATCATTCTTCGTTTGAATTGTTGTAATTGCTAGAGCTACTTCCATGACTTGGGTTATTTTCAGGAATGTTTTGTTCACGGTGTTGATTGTTTTCTTATTCTTCACCTTCCATCTAAAAACATAAAAATAAATTATAATGACTGTATATACATTGGTGAGAATAATGAAAATTTCAATATTAAATAATATACAACAATGTAAATCGAAAAGAAATGGCATACCATTGCAACAATTGACTCATAAACCATAAACATTCTTTCAAAACCATGTAACATGCCATCTTTCAAGATTTCCTCTGTTGGCACAGTTCCATACTTTGTTTCCTACAAGTTTTATACCCATAACAAATCATACATTTAATATAAAAGATTTTTTTGTTCTATTAATTATAGACAGAGCTAAGTAAAACAAGATCGATAGATGCTTACAAATTCCACAATTAATTTTTGATATGCCAACATATACTCACAACCCATATTTAACCCAATTTCAATCAATTCGTCTGATGGTTCTTCTTTGTATGTTAGCACCTGTTTGAATACATTCAATGATGATTTTTGTAAAACAATTTAAAAATACAAAAATGAAAGCTAGTTAATTAAGTTGTTATAAGGAAGTAACACTTACTCACAAACTTAGATATCAACCCCTTTCTTCCTTGTCGTCCTATTTTATGTGCTGAATGGGTTCCATTTTCTTTTCTTTTCTGCAAGAAAATACTTGAAAATTAATATTTAATGCTAAATTATTTATTTATTGTACCTAATGATCAAAAAATTCAACGATTACATATTGCATTTGAAGCACGTTGTTGTTGATATGGCTCCTCCTGCGATGCAATTTTTTCCATTTCTTTGACCATCTCCTTGTACACCTTTTTGGACATTCCTACTCGCATATTTCTGATATCAGCTCGTTCATCATTTGAGATTTTCATAATCTTCCTGAAAATGTAACATGACAATAAACTATTTAATTTTTATATTGATATATGAATAGTAAATATAACAAAAGTGATATTTATAAACAATTCTAGACAAACATTTAAAGTAATGTTACTTTTTCATTCCTTCTTTTTTGTTGTTGTACGTTTTTGCTATTAAAAGTCTGACATGTCTCCTTGACCAATTCTCTGGAAACTCTTCCTGTAGTTTAGATAAAATTTGGCTCTTGGAATCATTGGATTGATTTTTGTATTGTAAGTGGAAATAACGTCAATACATTCGTTCCACTAAATCCCTCAAACTTTTGTAAAAGTTTTTCCCCCTTTCGTTAACCTCCAGTACCACTCCAGATGAGCTAAGGAGCAATTCATTTTCATTTGCATGTTCTAATTTTTTTTTTCTTAGAACAACATTCCTTTTCTGAGTTTTTGGTCCCTGTATAACATTAAAAAGATGTAAATTAATAGACTATTTGATACATGTTATCTAATAATTTTAAGTATATTATTAATGAAAATTTAAAAAAGAAACTCATATTGGATCGATAGGATTTTTTCATTCACCTCATTCATCCTTTTGCAATTTTTCCATCAAGATTTTACGCTCTTCTGGTCCTAGATCAGAAATAATCTTATCGAGCTTCGTCATTTTGTGGCTCTGCATGATACACAGTAAACAATACATGTTAGTTAAACTTATATATAGTTCAAAAATAATATTTTTTGTACATAATTTACAAAGAACTTGCCTTTTTTTCTTTTCTTGATGTGTTATCAGTATTTTTGTTACTTGATCTCTTGTCAATCATTACTTTATCAATCTGAAACCTGTACCATATCATTTATTAATATATTTATAAATAAATTGTCAAATTTTCAGGTAAAATAAAAAATATCAAGTAATCGGTGCATCATTCATTATGTACGCACCGACGTCAGTGCATGGAATATTATAAATGCACCGCACAAACAGTATAATAGACCATACAGTGTTATATGTCAACAAGGAGCACCGGTGTGTTACATGTTAACCACCGCACTGATTAACAGAGAGAAAATAATAAAAATCGTCCAGTGTTAGTTTTTGTACCATAAATTGGTGTCATATTTTACATATGGTACACTGATTAAAAAAAAATTAATTTTTTATCACAGTACTTTCATGGTGCGCTGGGATAATATAGCACCCCGATGCGCTAGGGTACGTCGGGCGCACCGATGAAAAAAAAAAAAAAAAAAATTTAAATTCACACAAGGGCCAACATGGATTGGATCCGACTATGAAATTCGTCCTGTGGGTTGGATGTCTTAGGCCTGTATATAGCAATGAAAACCCTATAAATCTAAAATAAAGAGCCCTTATTCTGAAATCACAGAAAGAGGGAGAAGAAAGGGCAGAAACAAAAAGAATTAGGGTTTGTTTCTAAAAATGGATTTATTTTTTTTGTGCGAAACAGAAAATTCACGGTGCGCCATAATGAAATAGCGCACCGGTGTCATATTTTACATATGGCGCACTGATAAAAAAAAAATTGTATTTTAATTTTTTATCACACAGTACTTTCGCGGTGCGCTGGGATAATATAGTGCACCAGTGCAGTAGGTTATGTTGGGCGCACCGATGAAAAAAAATCTGTTTTTTTTAAATTCACGCAAGGGCCAACATGGATTGGGATCCGAATATGCAATTCATCCCGCGGGTTGGATGTCTTAGGTTTATATTTAGCAATACAAACCCTATAAATCTAAAATGAAAATCCCTAATTCTGAAATCACAGAAAGAGGGAGAAGAAAGGGCAGAAACAAAAAGAATGTAGGGTTTGTTTCGAAAAATGGATTTTCTTTTTTATTTTGTTTCTAAAAACAAAAAATAAATTGAAATTTTTCTCTTACTGCATAAAAGAAACTACAGAAAAAAGTAAAAAAAACAATAAATATTGAAATTTTTTTTACTGCGTAAAAAAATGCAGAAAAAGTAAGAAAAACAATAAACTTTAATCACGAGATCGTTTGAAATTCTATGATACAGGGTTTGAATCACCAAAGGTTTCGAAATTTGACTGTCTAAATACTTGTGTTCGAACGTATTTCCCTGCTTCCCAGTGCTTTCATGCTCTGTTTTCTCCAAGTATGTCTCATGCAAATATTTGGCTAAAATTTTTTGCAAAAATAGTGAAATAATGAAAGTGTTTAGTATTTAAAGAATTGTTTTATGAAATTATATTTTTGAAAATATTTTTCCGCCAATTTTTCAATTTACCACTTTTTTCACTTAAATAAAATAGAGTTGCACTTTTTGTATTTGTGGTTATTCGTCATCGGTGCATCACTTAATAGCACCGCACCGGTGTGTCCATTTATAAAAGGGCACTGGTGCGCCTTAACAAAAACGCACCGGTGCGGTGATCTGTACATTAGCACTGATAATAGGAAATCCATTTTTAAGGCACCGAAATTACTTTTAGGTGTGTGCACCAAAATTTATTGTTGATTTTTCTCAAATGCAGGGAGAAAATATAATAATTATATCGAATGGACAATTCTTCAAAATCCATCTTGTTCCAAAATATTTCTCGAAGTCCATCGCGGAGTTCTCCCTATCCATCTCGAGACGTAATATTTACTTCATATTTTATTTATATTTTCATTATCTAATTGAATTTATGTTTTTTATCCATGTCAATCATGCACAGCTTAATTAAATTTATAATGTATACAAATTTTCAAGTTCATGCAGATTCAGCATCGAGTTTAGATGCACAAAATATTCAAACAGCTCCAAAACGTCGGAAGCTCTTATCAAGAGCGGCATACCGCAAGGCGCATTTGGTAGATGAAAATGGACAACCACTTCACCCTGCCAATTGTAACAATATTGCATCTTTTAGCCACAATCCTGGGACAATTATGGTAATAATTATAATTGTTTGGTATATTTATTAATGTAATTATTTCAACGTCAAACCAATTAATCATGCAATATTGTCAATGTGGTTACTAAGTATTGATATCATATATTTTGTACTAATCATGTTCAAATATTTTTTTTAAATTATTAGGATTCTAGCGATGATGAGCGACCTACCTACCATCTTCCGTTGCACCCCACGACAATGTCAAATCGAGTGAATACTGAATTAAGAGAAAAAATTGGAGAGGAACGATACCAAGAATGGTTGAATCAACGACTGATTCAATTCCCGCTATGTCCAGATTCACCAATTAGGAATGACTACATCAATAGTAGTTCTTCACAAGATGGAAATGGAGGCAATCAAATAGAGGTTGGTATGCATGATTACTTAATGTATACGACCACCATGGATACAATGTTGTTAGATGCATTCCAAAACAATGATCAACTAGGGGATGATGCTCATATCGCTGAAACCTTTTTCGAAAGCCTTAAATTTTCTTCCACCACCCCTCTCTTTGGACCTAGCGATCATTCAAATTCTACTCAGTTGGGGACAACGATGTTACTGTACAACTTGAAATGAAATTTTGGCTTGTCGAATGCATGTTTCTCATAAATTTGAGTTAAGTTACAATAAAGTACTCCCATATATAAATTTAAAATATAATCAGTACACTGCAATGAACATTACAAATGGTAAATTTTATGAACGTTAATAATTATATCGACATTAATGTACATTAATTTATTAATATGTTTTTCCATGATCACCAACTATATTTTATTCAAAGATGAGGTTCTTTCGAGTGATAATCTCTTGCCCGATAGTTGCGAAGAGGCAAATAAATTGTTGAAAATGTTGGGTGTTGAGTACATATCATATCATGCATGTCCAAATGATTGTATTGTATATAGAGGAGAATATGCAAACAAAGAGATGTGTCTGAAATGTGGGCATGAAAGGTATGATAAATCAAAAAAGAAGGGTAAATCACGTATTGGTCCTCCTTTTAAGATATTGAGGCACATGCCTATAATCCCAAGGATTCAAAGGCTCTTTCATTACAAAGAATTAGCTATGTTGTAGGGATGGCATGCCTCACACGGAAGTGAATTGGGAGTTATGTGAATCCCAACTGATTCAATAGCCATGAAGCATATAGAGGATACACGGCCCGAAAAATTCAAGGATGAAGTATGAAGTCTACGACTCAGCATAGCCATGGATGGCGTCAACCCATATTCCCTCCAAAACACCAACTATTCTATTTGGCCTGTAGTAGTTATCAATAACAATATCCCCCATGGTTGTCCGTGAAGAATGAACATCTTATGTTGGCTCTTATAGTCCCTGGTAGAATACAAGTGAATAATATGGATGTCTGCTTACAACCACTGGTAGATGAATTGAAGGAATTATGGGATGGGATAAATGTATATGATGTATCAATACCCATTGCAGCAGAGAGGAGTTTAACGTTGTATGGAATATGTGCTTACACGACACATGATTATCCAGGCTTAGGAGTTTGCTCTGGTAAATTACATGTTTAATTTATTGATTTGTTTATATACATAACAATATTCTTTCACATATTAGTTATTTAATTCTTTGTAATATTTGTTCTGATCTTCATGATATCCTTTAACGTGCCATGCATATTAATTCTATACAATAATCTCGTAGGTCTTGTAACAAAAGGGTATTTTGGATGTAAATGTTCTAGACCATCTGTGAAAGCTAGATGGTCCAAGGACCTACGAAATCCAGTGTATGATTGCTCCACGGTATTCCTCCCAGAAGAACACCCTTACATAAGAGTAGCATCCGCTTTCAATGGTAAACGAGAGAGAACCCAAAGGCCTCCAATAACGACACCAGCTGAATGGCTTAGAGAATATGAGAGAGAGAAGGAGAAGGAGTTCATAGAAATGTTCGATTCAAATGGGGAGCCTATGTTCGATGATCCAGAATTATTCGACACCTATGTTAAGAAATTTCTTATTGGGACGAAAAGGAAATCTATATTTTATGACCTCCCATATTTGGAGCATATTAAGGTTACCCACTTATTAGATCCCATGGATATATTTAAAAATGTTTCATATTATTTATGGAGGCACATATCATGGGAAAAAAGTGACACATTGGTTGTTAGGAAAGATATTATTACTTCAAAAACTAAAAAGAAACATTGGCCAAGACGATTAGAAAGTACGAGATCAGAGGCGGGTGTTGGTCCCTCTAATTCATGTTTTTTCAAATAAGGTGATGTCCCATGGATTTTAAAAAAAATGATATTTCTTTGGCACAGGAAGTTATAATGGGTGTGAGGGTGCCAACTTCATACGGGTCTTCACTACGGTGTTGCTTCACCGTGGATGACCATTTGTCAGGGTTGAAATCACATGACCATTTGAATCTTCTAAGAGTACGTATAATGTCAAAAGCCTGATTTTATTATTTGTTATATTAATAAATTTTATCCCATGCAAGGATCATAAAACATAACTAATTTTGCATATCGTTGCACGTGTTTATAACTTTGCAGTGTCATTATCCTTTTTTTGTGCGTGGGTGTGTGAAGCATGAATTCCCTCAAGACCTAGGACATGTCATATCTAAATTATCTGCATTTGTACATTGGATCACGTCAAAGGAGATTCATGTGGCTAGCATTCCATGGTGGCGTCAAGAGATAGTTGAGATTGTTTGTATGTTTGAGAAGGAATTGTCAACGAGTTTCATGGACTTATAGGTTCATCTTCTAATCCACCTAGTGGATGAGGTTGAATTAGTTGGTGTGGTTTCTTGTCGTTGGATGTTCTTCTTAGAGAGGTACATGAAGAAATTGAAAGGTTTTGTTCGACAAAGGGAAAAACCCAAGGGGTCTATGGCAGAGGGGTACATATTGTATGAGTCTTTCTATTATGCCAGTGAGTACATCAAGCAGATCGACAACAGAGAAGCAGAGTTGCTCCAAACGAGTGGAAAAAAGCGCTTGATAAAGAGTAAGCGACTTATAATTTTTCAAATTTACACAAAGTTAATATTCATGTAGAAATTCTATATAATGTGTATTTTGATCTCTAAGTACTATATAATGTTGGTTTGATTTCATCAGTGAATGCAAAAATTGAAGCAATCAATAAATTCTTTTTTTACAATTCTGAAGCGACACAACCATGGGTTGCATTGTACGAACAAAAGAGGATGAAATGGGATAGTGACAGGAAAGAATTCAGACGATTGAATGGTAGAAGTGTGCCTTATCTCGATCATTTAAAATAAAATATGCCAAAAATATGCCCCAACCTTTGGGTTTCTGACCAAGTCAGAGAGAAATACGGTGCAACCGGTCGTTACCCGCGTGATGAAGAGGATGCGCTAAACGTAGGGATTGGGTGCAACAACTCGATAATAATATTTTTAATTTATAAGTAAATTTGAAACTTATAAGACATCTATATTTCATATTTTAACTATTGGGTTATTATAAGACACATGACACTATGATTTTTTTAACTTTTTTATAATAAGTACATTTGTTCCCATCTATGTGGGCATATGGACACCATTTTCACACAGAAAATGTCGATGCTGTAAACATCACACAAGACTGTGGAGTGGAAGTCGAGTTCGATCAATCTAATCGATCTAACAACTGTGATCAAAACATAGTACGAGGGACGTTAGGTTACGTCGGAAAGATACAAGAGATCGTTGAAGTGGATTTCTCTTCTTTCCAATGTGTTATTCTTAGGTGCAAGTGGTGGGACACCTTTGATCGGAATAATGTAAAGGAAGATCGTGATAGTAGGCTGATATGTATTAACTCTAGAAAGGTGTGGGATGAAGCTAAGGAGCCTTATGTTTTCCCCAAACACTGCAACCAGGTGTTATTTTACCCAGATGTGTTGGATAGGGATTGGTGGTTCGTATTGACACATGACCCTAGATCAAAACATATTTTTGAGAACAATACTGTTATCATGCCATGCGAGCTGGAAGATAATGAGGGTGATCATGAGAACCAAGAGTGATCTGGTACATGTGCTATTTCATCAATATTTCTACTTTTTAAGATAGGTTTTTCGAAACATTATAATATGTATTTTGAATTAATTGGTAATTTGCATTGTGTTAATGTTAAAATCAATATTTCACTTGATAATTTGCAATTATGTTGATCTCAAAAACAATAGCATATTGTATAACGTTCTTTTTTTTGTATGTAAGATCATAATAAAATAATGATAATTCTAAAGTACATGAATTTATTTTCATTATTTTATAAACTTTATTATGTTACAATAATTCATATTATTCTAGATTTATTATTTTACAATTATTTAAAATTTTACAAATTTACAAATTTTAAAAAAATCATTTCACATTAATACAATTAAAATTTTAATGTTAATATAATTAAAATTTTACAAATATTTTTATACAATTAAAATTAACATTACAATTACAATTACAATTTTACAATTTCACATACAATTACAATTTAAGAATTTTACATACAATTACAAACAATTCACAATAATACAATTAAAATTTTACAAATATTTTACATAGAATTAGAATTACAATTACAATTGCAATTTTACAATTTCACGTACAATTACAATTACAATTACAATTACAATTTTAAAATTTTACATATATACAATTACAATTTTACAAATTAAAAATTTACAATTACAATTACAATTTTACAAATTTAAAAATATACCATTACAATTACAATTTTAGAATTTTACATACAATTAGAATTACAAATATTTCAATTTTACAATATCATGATCATTTAATATTAAATTAATTAATAAACATCATGTTCATGATAACCATCGTACATGTTAGTCATCAGTATTTTTCACCTGTTGATGATGACTAGTTGTTAAAGCCAAGTTTTCTAGCAGCTGATCTCCAATATGTCAAATTTGCCAGCTAGAAAACACCCATAAACATTTTTTGCCCTCCTACCTTTTAAAATCAGCCCATGATGAGATAAAACCTAATTTTCAAGCCCTATCTAGCCTCAGTCATACAAACTTGTCCATCAGCTCCAAAGAGAATACTCCAAATCTGTCCAAAAGTCTCCCCTAAGTTAGGTAGCGGCGCTTTAGGCATTCCTCCATTGGAAAACTATCCTAAAGCCAAAAGAACCTCTATATAATATCAACCAGTCCTAGATGACCTTCCTATTCTGCAAATAAAGCTTGATTACACCCTTAGGTCACGCCACTAACAAGCCTTGATGTCTCAGCAGTGCATATTCCATAGGTCAAACTGATATCAAGTGGATTTACAGCGTTTCAATGTCTTTTTCAAGAGAAAAAGTGTACCAGTTTTCCAGAAGACATTATTAAACTTAACATGAGAAGGCAGCTACTTCTCATGTGGTTTTGAGCCTGGGATGCAAGTACTGGACAGAGATTTATTTCAATAAGCTCCTGAAAACACAGTCAAAAGGCAACGAAAGGAAATATGACACTGCTTGAAAGCAGATGAAATGACATCACTGTGTTAAACCTCCTCCAAGCATGAGCAGAGGGTTGAATGACTGAGAAAACCTCATCCAAACATGAGCAAAGGGTTGGGTCACTTATTGTAAAACCTCCTTCATTTAATAAGCAAAGGGTTTGGCAATGTGATAAAGGCCTCCTTCATCTAATAAGCAGAGGGCCAGGAACAGAGGTATGGCCTCATTTAAAGGGCACAAAGCTAATAATGATGCAAACTACCTGAAAAAATTGTTTAACACCTTGTCTCCAATAGATTCAAAACCACTAACACAGCAGTGGTGTTTCAAATATTGATTATAGCCTTTCACTGATTGAAAGGAAGAGTTTAAGTGCAGTGGGAAACAATTGAAGGCTTAGGAATAGAAAAATGTTGTTAAGAAGATGGCCAAGCAGTGGTATTATAATAATCAAAGAGGTTTGATTTTTCTTCTATCAGAGATCTCCTTCAAAGGCATTCTGAAGCTAAAGTAAACAAAGCTTGGACAGGCTCATCAAATGTAAGGAAAGGGTATGGCATGTGTTTTAAATTCAGGGACAAACATTCAAAGGATCAAGCCATATCACTCTCACAGTCAAAGGCATTTTATGAAACATGTGAAAAAGCCTTGTTGTTCCATATTATTGCATTAAGGGTCTCTAAATCCTTTTCCCTGATAAACAGATATAGTTAAAGCCATGGGTGGATACAAATGAGTTTCTTCACCCACAGTCAAAGGAAAACCTCAAAGAGCATCGGACAGTTTGATCAACTTCACAGTGGGCATGATCATCATCAAAACACCAGGAGAGTAGAAATTGTCAAAGTAAGTTTAGAGTGGTGATTTATCTCCTTGCAAGGTATGGCAAAGGATGCCTCACAAATCATTGATATGTCCTTGAGCAGAGTTTTTCCTTTAAGGGTCAAAAGTAGGAAAAAAATTGACAGAGTCTCTTCCTTAATGAGAAACTAGTGAAAAAGCAGTAAAAAGGAGCCACGACTATGGTGCCATTCAAAAGCAGCCCCCAGAGCATTTAAAATCGAAATATGGGCCTTTGTAATGTTAAAAGGTGATTTAAGGTTTTTATATGACAAAAAGGAGCCTTCTTAAACTCTAAACCCTCACAAAAGCAAAATACGAAGAGGTGTTGGCCTTGTTGACTTTAAAGGGAGTAATTGACCATTTCCAAGTCACATTGTGCAAATTCAAGACACTCACCAAGTGCTCCCTTGGCTGTTCACTGAACAAAGCAAGAAAATCTGAGCAAATCCAAGCTTTTTAGTGCTTAAAGCCTACGCGGCGCGTTTAGACAATAAAATACACAGGCTTTATACTATGGCATGATGCGCCTGTAGCGGCATGCCGCGCGCCTGTAGCGCCGGTCACCACTGCCCGAAGGCTGACCCGACTGCTTTCCACTGCGCGACGTTCTTTCCAGAAAATGTGCCGCTCCTCCTTTCACCTTCTAAGAAGCTATAAAAGCTCCCCAAACGATCAACCAATGCTCGTGATGAATATTTGAGGTATTTTTCATCACCTCATGGTAAATTTTGATTTTTGAAAGGTGTGGTTTGCTATGTTTTTGCCCAAGAAGAAACAGCTATCTTAAAACCACTTCATCATATAAAAATTGTGAGATAGTCAATGTTAAAGAAATAGAGTTCTTGTCAAAGCTGAAAAACTTTCCTATGCTTAGGAGATCTCAAATCAATTTGGACAGTAGTTTAAGCATTGGCTTTAAGGGCAGTTTGTCATATAAAGAGCACGAGACCAAAACAGTGATTAAAGGGTGGGTTTTGGTCCAAAATTAAAGAAGTGTTATTGCTATGAATGCCAAAGATTAGTACAGTGTTAGGTGGATGTTTTTATCAGTCTTAAAGGGCCTTAAGCTACCTTTAAGAACAGTGATAGCCCACAGTTGCTACAAGGAGAAGACTTGGTTAAAAAACTTAGAGGATAAAACATTAAATGCAAAAGGAGGATTGATAGATCAATTTAAAAACTCTTCTGGTGTTATTAAAAAGACAAAACCATACACAAATTTGCTAGACTGAAATACAAAGCAGAGATCCCAAAGTTGGCTGGAGAGTGTCCTAACATTGTTAAAACAAGAGCAGACTTTGTCTAAAAATCAAAGGGGAAAAAAAACACTTTTTATAAGGTAGAAGCTTGATCATTATAAAGTGTCTTCTCTGTATTATGAAATAGCAAACTAGTGCAGCCTCCATGGTTCCAAAAAACAGAGTATGCTATGAAGATCTTTTCAAATCAGCTGAGGGAGTTTTTTCTACCTTTGTAAAAGAAACAATGAATAGAAAAAAGGGTATTGATTGAAGAGAAAGGTGTTCTTATCAAAACAATATTTTCTTTCTTCACCAATGAAACACAAGCATATCTTTTCAGAGTTATTTTTCCAAGCACAGTGATAAGATTGAGTTTGTTTCATTTTGACAAATACTTGTTGATTGGCATCAAAGAGGACAAACAATGACTTATAAGGAGGAAAGAGGTGTGGTTGAGAAAAACATTTCAAGGGCAATTTAAGACAGCTTAGTTTTGTAAAGAACATTCAAAACAAAATGTTGCCCAGGCAAGACAATAGGAGTGGCCTTCACAGGATATTTGAGCCTGTTTAAACTAAAGAGGTAAATTCTCACCCATCAGTCCTATTTAACTTTCATGAGATTGGGTATCTAGAGTTTTGTCAAAGGGTGCAGGAGGTGAAAAGCTATTCCCCTTTGACACATCTTTGTGCTTTGAGATTTCAAGAGAAGCACTTTCAGCTGGCAGGCTTGGATTTCAAGTTCTCTCCTAGATCCATTTCCAAGGCCACCAAAATCCCTTATGTCGGAGAGAAGTGGTTTAAACAAAGCCACCTAGACTCAGAACAGTACAAACCTTTTTTTAAGCCTGAGCATGGAGATACATGTCCATCCATCTTTCCCTTCTCATGTCTTTTGACTAGTTATGCTCCCCTGATGAAGATAATCATGAAATACTTCACTTGCGAGGGAAGATTCTTCTGGGTATATGCCTACCATGTCCGGTTGCTCATGCATTTCACAAGAGCCAAATTGTTAAATCTCCCTTTCTTCCTCCATAAAAGTATTGAAAAAATGGCCTCCACTATTCAGAAAAAACCTCCTTCTCAGCAGATAGCCTGCTTCTTCCATCACTCCCTCATCAAGGTTATCATTCTTCATCAGCTTGAGAAGAAGGAAATCTCTTGGGATACTTTCATTACACATCTCGATTTCGCCACTGTCCCTTCATTTCATACATCTCCTTCACCTTCCACTCACCATCCTTCGCCTTCTTCAAGCAAGCCCATTCCCAAGAAACTCAAATTTCCCATTGAACAAGAAGAAGAGCATGATGAGGAAGAAGAGCATGAGCAAGAGAAGGAACATCATGATGAAACAAGGCAGCAAGAGGAGGAACAGCATGATGAAGGGGAGGAACAGCATGGGGAAGAAGAGCATGGTGAAGAAGATCATGATGAAGAAGGGCATGATGAAGAGGAAGATAAGGAAGGGAAGCATGATGAACAGGTGCAGCACAGTGAGGAAAGGCAGCCACATGATGATGAACAGCAGTAAGATAAGGAAGGGCAACCTGATAAAGAGGTGCAGCACAGTGAGGAAAGGCAGCCTCATGAAGAAGAACAGCAACATGATGAACAGGTGCAGCACAGTGAGGAAAGGCAGCCTCATGAAGAAGAATAGCAGCATAATGAAGAGGTGCAACACAGTAAGGAGGGCATCCCTCAAAAAGAAATGCAAGAGGACAGTCAAGGCATCCACGAAGAAACTCAAGACAGTGGCAAGAATGATGAGGAAAGTAACAAGGGAAAAGAGCCAATAGAGCATGTGCTAGCTACCTCTCCTAGCCAAGGGTCCATGCTTTCTTCTCCAAAAGTGGCCAAGCCCCGGACATCAAGGAAAAGGGTGCCTAAAAATATAACTCCAAATGTTACTAGGGCCCTCTGAAGCAAGCAGAAATTGCCCAAGAAGCCCATTGTCGAATTTCCCAAGAGGAGGAAGACCAAAAGAGCCACCCAAAGCAAGGGGAAGGAAAAAGAAGAAAGCAGCCATGAAAAGGAGAGGGACTTCAACATAATTCAAATCCAAAGTGATGATAGAGACAATGAGGCCCGAATCCTAGAAACTCTCTTGATCAATAGAGAAAGCCAAATTGATGCTTTGAGGACTGATCTAGAGAGGGCTAGGAACTTCAATCACTTTTTGCAAATTCAAAATAGACAAATGAGTGTCCACATGGCGGTACATGAGACACGGGCCATCAAATACAAAAAAGAGGCCTCCAAGGCACAAGTTAGATTGGAAGAACTCATGGGCGAGTTCAATGACAGCGAAGATGAAGATCGGCCCAGAAGAAAGAGGCCAAAGACCATGGGACTCAAAAGAGCCCTTGAGAAACAAAAGGAGGAAGAAGTTTCCCTTTTCCAATCTATTCCTCTCACTACTTTGTTCACCCAAGAGATAGAGAACCATCGAGAACCATGGCTCGAGAGGGTGAATGATCACTTGGAGAAGAAGTTAGAGAAGGCCAATAGAGATTTGGACCTTCAAAGGAGAATGACCGGGCACTATAAAAAGCTCAATCAGTTCGCCCGGCGGAAATTGAAGGCCACACAGGAAAAACTCAAGGAGGCTCAAAGGAGGCGCCCGGAACCAAAATTGAAGAAAGACACCTCAAAGCTCCAAATTTTGGCCTCAGCTTCACAGCATGTTTCTGAAAACCCTTGAGGGTCATGCTCGCCAAAATTGGGCGAATTTCAACAAGTTTTGTCTTTTTGTCATTTTTGGGTTTTTGGCTAAAACTCATGGGCATCGCCATTTCTGTTTGGGACATCCTCAAAGGATTAAAATGGTATCATTGGATTCCATAATTTTAGGGGCATATACTCAGTGATTTTCAGATCATTTGAAGATGATTTTCTCCCCCAAAATGGCGGAAAACACTCACTTTTCCACACTCTGCCCCGTTTATCAACAAGGTCTATTTTTTGGATTTTTACACACAAGTCAGTTTTCGATGGACTTATATTGGTAATTTTGGAGAAAACTAAGTTTTTTTAGAAAAAATACATTTAGAGCTTTCCAACGAGCCATCACGGGCCTCATTTTGACATCGGGAAGGCCTCCAAAAGTTGCCGGCAAGTCAGAGGACTTTCTGCTGATGTATTTCTTAAGTATTTTTGTAAAAAATGAACATTTCTAAAGTGACTTTTCCTCATATGCGTTTAGCTATTTTTGTGCATGATTAGTTATGAAAAGTCAATATATTTTCCTTTTTTAGCATTCTTGAGATATTTTATTAGATATTTTGTGCCTTGGGCTTTGCAAAGCCTCAAGGACAAAATCAGATATTTTGGATAGGCCAATGAGATTACAAGTTGAACTAGGGCGATTTCCTCACTTTGACCTATATATTCCAAAGGCTTTCATTGTAAATAAGGCTGAACTTGATGAATAGAAGCAATATATGGTTATACAAGCTTGGAAGAAACACTTGTCTCATGCATTGGATAGTTTCTTGAATGTTTTTAGATGATGAAGGAGGTCTGTTGTTGGATTCCTTGACTTGGTAAAATGGTATAGTGTCCCTCTCTGTTATGCTTCTTAGTTTTCATTCATAATTCCATGTTCTTGCTTGCTATAAGACAGTAGAGAATAGATTTGAAACATGCCCTTGGAGGCACCTCAAATTTCCTATTTCTTTATAGCTTCTATGTTTTCTTCCTTCTTAGTCATATCAAATAATCCTTGATTGCTCTTTGATAACTGAAGAAATTGTTTGCTTGTTTCATTTATGGTTTTATGCATGCTAAGTATGATTCATGGTATGCCCTGCTTACTCATGGCTAGTCATAGCTCCACCTCTGAAACCTTTCTTTGATTGTTTGATTGTCATTTGTTGAACCAAGGAGGTCTTGTACTGATCTTTCCCTTTGCCTAAAACTATGCAATCTTGCTTCAAAGTGCCCAATAGCTTGAAATACTATGCTTAGGCATTCCTTCATAGTGATTTAAGTTGTTTTTTTGTCTTAAATGTATTTCCCCAAAGTCTGATAGCCATTTCCTAAAGTTAGAGAGTCATATATCTCTATGCATGGCTTGAATGTTTATTTCTATGCATTGAGCAGTTTATAGTTACATTTCTCATGATTAATGGTTTTCCCTACCATGTTTATGTCATCTATTAAACTTTTTATGTTTGAAATCATTTTTTCTTCACAAATTTAATGTCCATTCCACTCCATTTTACCCAAAGATCCATTTTACCTTGCTCAAATCAGCCCTTCAACAACCTTGTATCACCACCTGAAAGCTTTCTTGACCTTTTCGACCCCATAGCCCAGTTGATCTAACATCTTTTTACCTATCTTAGTCTTTGATCAGTTCATCCCTCACAACCTAAAAACCAAAACCAAAAAACCTACTTCATAACTAGCCTAAAATCAAGAACACAATAAGAAAACACACAGATATCCCTTACACAAATAGAGAGAGCCCTCTCTGAGTCCAAGAAGGCTAGGTCCTTGGGCTCCAAAGACTGATTTGATGTTACATTGTCATTTGGCTTGCCAATCAGTGAAATCATGGGACCCTATCAGTACAAACATCATATTTGACTAAAAAACACATTCAAAATCACTAACATCATCGTGATCATGATCATCTAACAAAACACAATTAACATTATATATTAACATCATCACAACACAAACATCAAATATATTGCATCCCATGTGAAATAACTACTATCACATACACATCTATCTGCAAGTTGCACATTAAATGAACATATCTAACATGACCTAACAATATACACATCATGATGATCACCAACATGTAAATTAAGTACAACTGCAACATGAACATAAAATACATGGACCATATATATATATATAACTGAACATTTTCAAAAATATACAACTATAATATAAATTTCATGGATCAGTTGGTGGTACATCATCAATAGCAGTAGTAGTATAGGCATGCTCAGTCAATGGTGCAGCCTTGATGGTCGATGGTCCAGCCTTCTCATGATCATGAGTACTGTTGGATGGCACTGCAGGCTACTGACTGGACGTGGTTGATGGTCCAGCCTTCTCTCCATGATGAATGCTGCTCGTTTCTAGTGCAGGCTGCTCATCTGGCGTGGCGCGAGGTGAAAAATCATCAGATGATGAGTTGCTACTCACGGACTGTCGATCACGTGTTGTGTCTCGACCACGCCTATAACGTGCAACGGTCCTCCTCAGTCACGTAACTAAGGTCATAGCTCCTATGACATGTCGCATCAGGTTGTACATGTCATGCGGCATGCCTCTCCACATATGTAACAGCCTACCATCGGCTTGTATGTCTCTCATATTAGCAGGCCTGATGCCCGCCTCAACAATCAATGTAGTGAGTTGGTCGCCCAACTCCATCCTATATCCGCTATCAAGCCGGCCGCACCTAGAAAAATGCGGTATCGATGCACCAGCAAGAGCAAGTCTCTTTTCACCGGCCTCCTGATGATCCTCGGCATCTAGCATGCCCTAATTGTCATCAGGATCCACACCTGGATCATGTGATGGTGTTGGTGTTACACAGTAATTTTTCACCGTCCCTACAATCCCCATCTCGCCCATTGGAGGGTCGTTTCTGTGACCAATAAGCAGTGTCATGCCTTGCAAATACCATCATTGCATCCCTTTCCATGAGGACAACATTTCTTCTCTTGATCATTTCCTGAGCAGACCCCTAAAAACACCTGTTTTTGCCTTGGCACTGGTAGCCCATTATGTACTCGCGCCAATGAGGAAAATTAACACTGAGCCTGCACCAATTGGTGCTATGTCCCAGTTAAGCACCCATGCCAATCTTCTTTTGGAAAGTTTTTTAAAAAAAGAGGCGAAGTTTCAATTACAACAACTTCGTGGATGAGTCATCAGGAGTGGTTTCGACTGAATAACCACGATCTTCCTCCTTTGGCCTCTTGTTTCCACCTTATGGGGAACCTCCCAAGGGATAAGGCCTCCCTTCCACTATTGTAGGGATCGCAACCTCCTCCTCTCCTCTATAAATATAGCCTTCATCCATTGATGAAGGGGCTGAATGGCTGAATAGCTAGACTCCAAGTTCCCAAGAGCCATCAGAGCCTTACGCTGCAAGAGCCTTGATTCATTCCCTTAAGGCCAAATCCAAGCAAGGAAATTATTGTCGAGACATCCAAAGAGAGAGGTTTGTCCCATCCCCGACAGGCTTTTTCGAGACGTGTTCCGCTAGCGACCCTCCAAAGGAGAATTCAGCGTCAGAGCTATGGTTTTATTCTTATTTGATTGATTAATGATAAGAGACTATTGGTTATGGTTCCACTCTTGTTGATGATTATGATGATGAGTTATGTCTTCTTTGACTGACATATAGTTTCATATACTGGATTTTACGCTTGCGTTTGTTTTGTTTCTTGCGTGTGCAGGTGTCCGATCACGGAGATCGTGAGGATTGTGATCTGCCGGAGCTAAGGAATGGGAGCGCTACTTTCTCTACAAGCGACAGCGTTGGATTCCAGGTAAGCCTTCATCGCTAGTTGGTTTATTTGCAATTAGGAACCTGCACTATAGCGTGAACGATTGTTGCTAGACCCGGTCTGGGCTAGTAGGGATCGCCTCTGTCCACAGAGGGGATTTACATCCACAACATTCGGCATGTCCTTGCCATCAAAAGACCCAATGTCTGCAAAATATATACAAGTACACAACAATAATTAGACAATTTCATTACACAATTTAATAAAAACAAGTTAAATAACATGTTAGAATAAATTTAAATAAAACAATAATATTACCTCTATCATCTGGTGGCTCATCATCTGTGAAGAGGATGTTGGCACACCCTCGACAATCCAAAATAGCATAAGGAAAATGGACCATAATGAAGGGATTCTCCTCAACACTGGATAGCAATTCTAGTGCATTATGCGATATCCTTGCTCAAAACATAGTCTCACCCGTCTTGGGCATCATTTTCCCCCACATGTGCATCCATGCCTCGAACATCGGCCTACGAGGCTGCCAAACAAAAGTAGGCCTCGTCTCTGGAAACCTCTCAAAAAATAAATAAAAAATCTCTAAATAAAAATGGAAGTGGACCCTCCCTTGTGCATGAGCATGACATCAATCTAAGGTTGTACAGAACTGCCGCAAAAAAATGGCAGACCACCTGACAAGTCGTGGCTCCTGTACTAAAGAATCAACATAATATAGAAGCAAGCAACTAATGTGTTTCCTTTCATTGGTATTGTGTTAAATGGTTGAAATGAGAAGTGAGAGGCACCTCACCTCCTGACTACCAAATGCACCAAGACGTAACTGACCTTCGGAGACCTAAAAATCTGAAGGAGACAGTATATCTGCGCTAATGTATCTCTGGGAGTACACTAATTGACTCCCTGTTGCATAGCCAACTAGAACCTCTGGGAACGAGGGAAAATCCACCCCTCTCCTCGATAGCCCTATAATGAAATATATTTCCTCCTTAGTGGGCATGTACCACTGGTTAGGACCAACCCGAAAAGCCTATCGGTGGTCATTCCACCTGCGGATAAGATGTCTCAAAAACAAACCATGGCCCTTTAGGGAAGTAGCCTCCTCATAGAACTTGAGGAGGCCTACCTGCCTTAGGAGCCCCTGGGTAGCTGTTGTAATAGGGTGAGGTTACGCATATCTCTCCCTCTCTCGTGCCTCCCACAGGCGAACCATGTTATACTGCTCCACATGTTGTTGATGTTGTTCCCCCCTCTTCTCTCATTTCACATCTCTAAATGATTGACATATTAAATACAATTTTTTTTATTAAATGAGACATGTATTTAGAAATATATATATATATATATATATATATATATATATATATATATATATATATATATATATATAAATTTTTGGAAATCAAAAACAAAAAGTCATAAGTGCCACATGTACAGGCATGTACCGGTCTCATGCTTTTTATATATACTGTGGCGTATGCACCACATATTCGAATGCCCACATGTGTTTTGATTTAAATGAAGACACTGTTGACTATGTACAGTGCCAAGAGTGCGGTGCATTGACTAAACTCTATGCCCCGAGTTGTAAAGTTCGGCCAGCGCACCGACCTCCTGACATCATTACGTAGTCAATGGTGCGATATTTTACCAGGCTGCATTTTTGACCCAGTTTAAAAGCATAATGCGGTGCACTGACAAAAATACCCGCCACAGAGCAGATATTTAAGTCAACGCACCACTTTGCCGCTATACCACATGGTCCACAGTGCGGCTGGGTAAACGACCACACCGCACTTTTTAAAATAAAAATAAAATAACACGGTGCGCCTTTAGGTACTACCCCGGAACCGGTGCATATACCTTTAGCACTGGTGGCGGTGCGGCCTGTAAATTTACGGGACACACCGCAAACCGGTGCAAGCCGAATAGCTCGAGCGCACCGCGTGACAAATTTTTTTTTTCTCTTAAATGGTTAATTTTAAGTTTATTTGAAATTATAAGCTACTAAATGGCTTAATTATGGAAAAAAAAATACTTGTACATTTGGTCGTCGAGGAGGTATATTGGCTGTAGAATTTGCAAAAGGAAATTTTCCCACCGTTTTGCAAAATTCAAGCTGGAGATTGGTGGGAAATGCACAGCAGCAGTGCGTGCAATGGGCGCAATGGGAGCACTGATGTCAAGGCAGCTCAGACAAGGATAAGTTGCACCAGTGCTTGAGAGCTTTGGAGCACTGAGAAAAGTGAAAAATGCGGTTTTTTGGCCATAATTTTTTTTAACCCTGTTCCGGTGCGCGGGGTTTTTTAGGCGCACCGATGCGGTTTCTTAAGACCGCACCGAGCATTTTCTGTTTTGGTGCGGTGTTTTATGAGGCACCAGTGTGAAAGAGTTGTAAAGCAATGGTGTGCTATGGTAATAAGACACATCGGGCTGGTGTGTACGGAGCACAAGGTGTCTGGTGTGCCAATATTTTGTGCACACCGGTGCTTTCTCTTGTTGAACGCACCGATGCGGTTTAGCATGATAAGCGGACCAAACGAAAAGCATCCACAAAAACCTTTGCCTTCCAACCTCCTCTAGTAACCTCCACTAGAAACGGATGTCTGGGGTATTTTTATAAGGGGTTCCTCAAAAACATCCGCTAGAGGGTCTTTTCCTTGTAGTGGCCCGAGGTTGCGGGGGAAAAACGCAGGAACTTCAGCAACAGGGACATAGGGGGCTCCACCAGTTGGAGGAGTTGCCTAGATAAATACCCAAGGAGCATACCAACCACAACCCCACTTTCCAGGGTTCCCCACTCAACAAAATCAAACCACAACCAACTACTGTGAAATTTGCAAAGGCATTGGTCATCCTCCACGACTATGCCCAATTTTGCAGAAATATTCCAATATTCCAAATAATACATATTATGAATTTTGAGCTTCTAAAACGCATAAGACAGAGAAGTGTAGAGCCCTCAAAGCACTGGAAGAATGACTGGACATACCATCTTATAGAGTGAATGAAACTCCTAGGAGCCAAGGAGGAGGAATGAGAGGTGGCAAGACCGGAGGAAGAGGACCAGTAAGATGCTATAATTGTGATCAAGAAGGACATGTAGCAAGGGAATTTTTGCTACCTAGAAGACTATGGTGCTCTCAATGCAGAGTTAATACACAAGCAACTGAAAACTGCCTAGAATTGATTAAGAGGTGGGAGGAAAGAGCCAGACAAAGAGGAGCTAATCTGGTAAATGCGGAACCAAGAATAGTAGAAGCTCAGCCCATGTAGAGCGTAGCCATAATAACTTGGGGAGGAAATAAAACAAGGGAGGATGCACAGAGTATGGATTTGCTAAAGCTGATCAAGCCCCCATTTCCAAAGAATGCTTTCAGACCGGATAGACAAAAGCAATATTTTAAGGAGGCGGTGGAAACTTTTTCCCAAATAGGGGGAAGTAGGAGTATTGAGCTTCCACAGCCAACATTCGAAAAAGAGGAGACTCATACAAGCACATTGATTAAGCAATGGTTCTGACTGTTCTTAAAAATTGTAACCAATGCACCAATGTTGGAACAACTAAAGCAAAATCTAGAGTTGGTGGTGAAAGAAAATGCAGAGCCTGGGGAAACAAGAAATCCAACAGAAAAATACATAAGAAGGATAAAAAGAAACAAGAGAAGAACCGGAAAGTAATTCCATGTGAATACTCAAGTTGCAGGATTTCAAATCAAAGACACAATGCTCGGTCTAGGATCTGATGTCAACATTCTACCTAGAATAGAAATACATGGGAAGCACTGGGGAGGCCGAATTTGACATATTCACCAATACAACTTCGAATGGAAAATTAGTACTGTATTGCACCCATAGGAAGGCTAGAAGAAGTCAAAGTTGATGTCCCTGGAGTGAAAACATATACATGTTTTGAGGTGATAGACATCATGGGGGACAAGGATCCCTATCCTAATTTACTGGGGATAGATTAGGCCTTCCATAATTATGCAGTGATCGATTTGAAATAGGAATTGATGATATTAGAGGATGGAGAAATCAGGGTAATTCAGCGACTTGACCCATATCAAGGACCACGATATACGAAGACAGATGACAGCAGAGAGGATGCTCAAATTCTTGATCACCTTTACCAGATGACAACACAGAAGAGAGAAGACTATATCAATCCAACAGTGGGAGGACTGTAAGATGGAGAAGTGTTCAGAGTTCAGAGTTGGGCTCAGAAATAGCTTGGGATGGTTAGGAACAAGGGGGATACGAAACAAACACTAGAAGGTGTGCTAACATTCGGGGAGTCAACTGGATTGGTACCGAGGTAAGAAGATATTTGACTCTATCAAACATGCATGTTGTAAATACATTTATTGCAAAAGTAGAAGAAAAGGTACCAATATAATATAGAGTTCCCCTTATGGGTGTAGCACTAAAATCCACGTCAGCAAGATGGTGGGTCAACCATCGCAACTCTCTTCAGCAATGGGAAGAGGTTGCAATAGCATTAAAATCCAGGTTCGAAGAAGCTTCAAGACCACAATTCATTGAAAAGTACCGAGGAGATTCTGACCCCATAGAACATTTAAGGAATTGTTAGTATAACTGGAGGAAAGAAGGGTACCCAGAATCTCTGTGGATGCACAATTTCATACATTCACTGGAACAGTTCCACGGGCCTAGTATTTGACAGAGGAAAAGAGGAGAGGAACTGGCACCTGGTAAGTATTTGTGGAAAAGTTTACATAATGTTTTTCTTTTAAGGGAGAAACAAAACCAGTCACAAATTCACTCCAAGCCATCAGAAGAGTACTATTTTTTCTAGAGATTCGGGAAGATGAACAACTACCGCTCTCAAAGCAGAAAACCAAAGAATCAGTAGCCTGTAAACGAATAGATCATGAGATGGAAGATGACGATTTTAAGAATCTCCGACACTTATACTTCGAAAATAAGGAAGGAGAGCGGGATATACATGAGGAACCAACCAATGAAGGACTACACCTATTGCCCTTTATGACTAAAAATCTAAACATCGGAAGCACAAAGAAACCTAAAATTGCGTCTGTCGGAGATTACTCAGATACAGAACAACTAAGGAAATATTTGACCTACTGCAGGAATATGAATATTTGTTTCCATCATCAGTAGCAGAGCTCAAGGGGATTAAAGGAGACATGGTTGAAATGCGCATAGTCTTAAAACCAAATGCAAGACCGATAAAACAAAGGCCTTACCGCCTAAATCCAAGAGTAAAGGAAAAATTCAAAGCAAAGATAGGTAAAATGCTGAAAGTGGGTCTGATTTTTCCAGTTGAGGAAGTAGAATGGGTCATTCCCATTGTAATACATAGTAAAAAAGGGAAATCATAGATTAGAGTATGTGTATATTATAGAAGTCTCAATAACGCATGCATTCATGATCCATTTCCTACTCCGTTTAGCGATGAGGTTCTCGACAATGTGACAGGAAATGAAGCCTATTCATTCACAGATGGATTCTCAGGATATCATCAAGTGAGAATAGCAGAAGAGAATAAAAGGAATACCACTTTCACAATCGAATGGAGATCGTTTTCATACCATGTCATGCCCTTCAGACTGAAGAATGCGCCAGCAGTATTTTCATGAATAGGGATCGTAGCATTTAGGGACTACATCCATAAGTTCCTAGAGGTATACATGGATGATTGGACAGTTTACAGGTTACTGAAGAACCATGCAACTTTACTCATAATAATGTTTGATAGATGTAGACAAATCCAAATCTCCCTCAATCCTAAGAAATGCATATTTGCAGTACCTTTTGGGACACTTCTGGGACATGTTTTTTGTAAGCAAGGTGTTTGTGTGGATCCAGCAAAATTAGCAGTCGTTGTTAACATAGAAGCACCAAAAACTGTGAAACAGTTGAGATCACTACTCGGGCATACAGGGTACTACAGAAGATTCATCTGCAACTATGCAAATATTACATCACCATTGGAAAATTTGTTGTGGAAGTCAGAACAATTCATGTGGAGTGACGAATGCACTAACGCCCTCAAGACATTGAAGGAAAAGTTAGCAAGTGCACCCATATTGGTCCATCTTGACTAGAAAAAATAGTTCCATTTCCATATTGATGCCTCCAGTATTGCATTAGGAGTGGTGTTAGCTCAGCCAGGAGAGACTTCTGTTGATCATCCAGTATACTTTGCAAGCAGGAAGTTGTCTACAGCTGAAAAGAACTACACAATAAGAGAACAAGAAGCTCTTGCAATGGTGTACTCTCTTCAGAATTTTCGTCACTACCTATTGGGAGGTACGTTCAAGTTCTTCACAAACCACTCAGCATTGAAATACCTAGTAAACAAACCTGTGCTTGAAGGAAGAATTTGTAGATGGCTCCTACTATTCCAGGAGATCACTTTCGAAGTCATTGTAAAACCCGGAAGGTTAAACATGGGTCCTGACCATTTATCAAGATTGGAGAATGGGGAGAACGGGGGATCCCTGGATGATCAATTACCAGATGCTGATCTCTTCATAGTAGAATCCATCCCAGATTATCTGCAGCAGATAGCGGCATATCTGGCCACAGGAAATGCCCAACAGAATACATGGCAACTCAAATAAGACATTTGGTAGTGAAAGCAGATGAATATCAACTGATAGCAGGACAATTATATAAGTTTGGATTGGACCACGTCTTAAGGACATGTGTCATGGACCATGAAAGAGACTCTATCTTGTGGGAATTTCATAGCGGAGTTTCGGGAGGGCATGTCGGCGCAAAACCCACCGCAAGAAAAATATTACAAGCAGGGTTATGGTGGCCCACAGTTCATAAAAATAGTAAAGCATGTGTAAAGAAATGTGATGTATGCCAAAGAACTGGACGTCTGTCACACTGGGATGAGTTACCACTGCAACCTGTTAGAGCACTACAGCCATTTGAAAAATGGGTTGTTGATTTCGTAGGCCCGATTGCACCAATGGCAAGACATTCACAATTAAGGTATATAATAACCGCAACATATTATCTCACAAGATGGGTGGAGGCAGCACCAATAAAAGACTGCACAACGAACATAGCATCCATGTTCATTTTCAAGAATATCATTCGCAGATTTGGCTGCCCCAGAATCCTAACTAGTGATCAAGGTACACACTTCATTAATACAACAATCAAGTGTCTGTTAGATAATTTGATGGTACAACATCACAAAAGCAGCCTGTACCACCCTAAAGCAAATGGAACCGTTGAAGCATTCAACAAGATCTTATAAAAAGGACTAACCAAGATATGTAATGCCAACCGGGATGGCTGGGATGAGAGGATACCAGAGACATTATGGGCATACAAGAAAACTGTAAAAAGGTTGCACAATCAAACTCCATTTGAGCTGGTGTACGGGAGAGAGGTGGTGGTACCTATTGAATTTATTGCACCAAGTCTATTAATCGCTTCAACAGTACATATGACAGACGAAGACTCAATCACTGAACACCTCCATGAGCTACAAGAGCTTGAAGAAAAGAGATTCCTGGCATAATTCCATCAGACAGTGCAAAAGGAAAGACAGAAGGCTTGGCATGATTGTCACATCAAGCATAAGACGTTCACTATCAGAGGGAAAGTCCTGTTGTACAATAGAAAATTTCAAAAGTTCCTGGGAAAACTCAAAATGCACTAGATGGGACCGTACCATGTCATAGAAATTAAAGATTCAGCCATGGTTCGACTGGCACAACTAGATGGCCAAATACTACAAGGATGGGTGAATGGCGCACGCCTGAAGCCCTATCACGAGTAATTTTCACTATTTATTCTTTTTAAAATAACTCTCGCAACCGAGAGCAGTCAGTAGGGTAGAATAGAAGTAGATATGGTCAGTAACTCTCTCGCATTCGGGATGAGATATAGAATAGGAATTCCAATAAAGACATCACAATAATGCAAAGATTAATTCCACCTATTGTGATGCAGAGACCACATCACAACCAATTGTGGCGGGGGTGGGGGGTAGTGTCTAACATTTCATCCGTGTCAGAAAGCCAAGTGTGTCAAATATCATTCAGTCATGATAACCCATCATATCGTTGTCAGTCTGTAGGATCACCCGAATTTGAAAATTAACTGCCATAATTAGTAACACCCACACCGCAATAAATTTTCCATATTAAGCCACAATTATTACCCATCACGTCTACCAAAGTCCCGAAGCCACGGTCAACAATGTCAGAATACACCTCAGCACGGTAACTAATCGCACGATTATAGCCACGGGAGAGATAGGAAAAAATTAATTAGTTATGGGGTCATATCAACCTCATGCGTGCCAGTAGCATTACTTAACCTGCATGAAAGAATAAAAGCACCAAAATTCCGGAAAATTATGAGTTAGAACAAAGAGAAATAGCTATAGAAATAAGCAAGATTTCAGTAGAAGAAGTTCAAAGAAGCAAACCAGTAGCAGGAAGTCACAGCAATAGACCAGGAACAACAATTCAGGTATATAGTAGAGGAACGAATATGATGAAGATAGCAACATCATTCGTCGAGCTCGAGCTCGATGAAATAATTCAGAGGATAGAATCACTGGTTGGAAAATATGACAATGTTTCGTTAATTGACATAGACTTCACAGACTCCTATCAATTTCCAGCTATGAAGCAACAATTATACATAGAAAATTATGCCATCGAGGGAGGAGGGGAAGCAGCAAGAATGAATCTAGAATTCAGAGGAATTCAAAGATTAACTATACTGAACCTCAGGAATCTCCCAGTGTTTGGAACAACGAGATCGGCAATGCAGTGTACAAAATTTGTGATAAGCAGAGTCCAGAACGAATCATTGTGGCTGGGGATAGAAATATCGATCCATGCAGAGGACATCAATAGACTTACCGGATTATCAGCAGAGGGGAATGACATCTCAACGACATTCCAGAATGTGTCCAAAAGAGCCAAGAAGTCAGGGGACTGTGATTATTATAAAAAGTATGAGACCAGAAGAGGAGGGAAGGGTGAGAAGATAGACCTCATCAACAACCCAGCAGTGAAATTTCCCTGTTATCTGATAGCAGGTAAAACTATGAGGCACTACACTAAAGGGGAATGCACCCTCGACACCATATCAGTCGCAGAACATTGCATCTAGGGAGCCCAGCTAAACTGGTGTGCCTTCCTATTGAACGAACTATTTGAGGCCTATGAGGACAACTACAAGCGAGCCACAGCATTCATCTATGGCTACCTCATTCTAGCATTTGAAATGTGGAAATGGACTCAGCCAGGGATAGGGCAGCTCACAGAAATCACCCACGACCAGCCATTGGAGTTAAATTTTACACCCTGGAGAGTATCAGGAGATCCCAGCACCAAGGAGGTTAATGAGGAGGCTTTCTCATTCTGTACAGGAAGATGGTAGATGTGGCAGGAAGACAGCAAAGGGTTCTGAGGGACCTGTTGGACAAATATTCTTTTCAAATATGGTTCGGGGTAACCCATAATCAGACCTATATCAAACCTAGTTGCATGGATGAAACAACGTTCCGAATGCAGCCATTAAAGTTTCAAGTCAAAGAAGAGGCCTTCCTCACCGAAGTATGTTTGTGGCCAGGAGTTGTGATGGAAGTTAGAAGCGGAATACCCCATTATTTGTTCGAGGAAATGCTACCAAAATCCCTCATAGGGGAGTCACCAGAGGAGGCAACGAGGATAATTTCCCAACTACAGCTACGACCTTTACTGGACTAGCTCGACACGAGGGTGAAGGATTTCAATCTCCTAATAAAAACTCTCACAAGTGCCTCTACTGTATTTCCTTCTTTTTCTGACTTTCAGCCTTTGTTTTGTATCCCCATCCACAACAACCCCTGTAGTTACCGCCCTACCTTCTACCATGTTCAACTCACCTCCGGTAACCACGGTTAGCCCAATCCGAAAGAGCAAGGCGCCCAAGCCTCTTGTAGTTGCACCAAAGCCGAAGAGACCACGAGTTAAGATCAGACCTAGCCTATGGATACAAGAGTACCAGTACAAGAAGAGCCAGAGGTTACCACCCAAGTAACCTCCACGCTACCTTTGTTTGACCCGTCCTCGATTCTAAACATTCAGACTTCATCTCCACCTCATACTCACAACTCATCACTGCATACATAATTTACTTCCAAATACCACTCCATTCACACTTCGTCCACCTCAGTGACCATATCAGATCCAATAAAGCTAGGGAACCAGAAAAATGGCGACATTGAGGTAGAGGCTACGTCAGGTACAGCTGGAGTACCCGAAGTTGACCAACCATCGGTGGGACAGGGCACTTTCCTAGAGCTATTAATTCAAGGGGGGTATTTTACTTCGGATACAATGCCCTTGTCAATAGATTTGAACCCTTTTCAACAAACCAACCTAATACTACAGCAAGTTCTACCGACCACTGGTATGATCAACCGAGAACCTCAGCTTCCGCAACAAAACCAACCAACATCCCCACAAGAGCACTCATAGAGATCCATCACCAGTGGGAAACCTCTCCAAGAAAGATAGCCGATCCAGGAGATGTCAGGCATGGAGAACATGCAGAATTAGGGGGCTAGCCAACTATATAAGTTCATCCAGTTGACAGCACAGCAAGCAGAAGGACTGCACAATGACCTCCAACAAAGGTTTGAGCAGCAAAAACAGCAGGTCATCGCGCTTACTGAAGATCGCAATTAGCTTAGAAGTTAAAGAATACTCTACAAGAGCAGATAGAGAAGGTGACCGAAATATTCAAAGACATGTGGCTGACAATCATTGACCAGGATAACAAAACGCCAAAGGACATATCAGCCTGCTCAATGGTCGAACAATCTATCAGAGTGAAAATTTCATGTGGAAATCTGAGCCGAGAAAAATAGGACCTAAAGGAGGCGCTAGCTGTGAGACTAGCATTACTAGACCCTACCACGGTATATGCTAAGAAAGTCACAGAGAGGTAGAAGCAGGTGAACGGCATACGGGAAACCTTAGGAGCAACAGTCAAAGAGGCTTATAGCCTGCTGAAGCACTTACATGAATGCTCCAACTCGTTAACAATAAAAGCCCACCCAATCTCAGCACAGCTTCAGCAAATCTCCCAGGAGATCAAAGAAGACACTGACCCAGTCATTATAACCAAACTATACAACCAAGTAAAAGTGCTCGATACCAAGATCCATAAAATATAATAACACTCTGCTACCACGAAGCAGGTTCTCAGGGAGCTAAGGCAACTGGTCAAGAAAAAAGCAGAGGCAATACAGCATATGGTGGCTGAAGCTAAGCCAAAGATATAGGAGGTATTCAGCAAGCTGCCGCCGATCGCGAGTGAAACTAAGGCTAAAAGAGTCGCCAACCAAACAAAATAGTTGATTAAAGAGTGGAAATAGGAAATCACCAAGTTCGTGGAATCAATTCCTCAGCATTAAGCAAGGTTCTAGAGTTGGGGCCTTTGTTTGGACAGAGCGAAGAAACATAAAATACAGAGTCAGCCTCTGAATCCGACAGACCATTGGAAGCCACAACAGCAGGGAAAGATTGACTCGGGATGAGACAATAGCATGTGGTCAGGGCCTGTTGGGGCCTTTGTTTTGAAAAAGAAATTGTTTTGAGTTGCGGAAGGTTGGTGGACAATTGGCGGAATGTAATCAAGGTAGATATTTTTTTGTAACGATTGCGTAAAGCCGAAAGATAGGTGGCGCGGTAGTTGTAGATAACAGTGTAGATGGAAGATACGGAAGACAAGAACAATCAATAGAACTCTCAATAATCAAGAAGAAGCGAAAAGCAGTGGAGCAGTAAAAGAGGAAGGACTGACAGTCACACTGGCGGAGGAACAAAGAGGTAGTCAGCCAGTGGAGGAAGGAGTTATTCAGTGCAACAAAATTCCGATAGAGAGAGCAAAGCCTTAGGAGAGCTCTGTGAGAACTCTGTTTTACTGAACCAAATTGTAATAGACTCTACGAAGTAGTTGTATGTTGTTTTGTTACTGATAATGAAATCTGTATGTTGTTGTGTGTAATGTTAAGGGTTAACTGATGGTTATTTTCTTACAATGAATGTATTCCCAATTTAAATTTTAATTCAGCATTCTGAAAATGCTTAGATAAGTGGTAGTTTACATAAAAAGTTGGGATATGTATGTTACTTCCAATTTCCATAGTTTTTTTTCTTGGTTGCATCCGTTCTACCCGATCTATCTTCTAATCTTACTAAGGTCATGGCACGCCTCGGGTGAGACGCTCTTCTCTCTGTAGTAGGATGAAAATGTCAGCATTGTGCTAGACTACTGCGGAAACCTTGTTAGCCTCAACTCTGAACCTGGGTCTTGCCCAAAGACCTCCCTTTTTTCCAACAAGTTTGATAGCTCATTGGAAAGTAGACACGTGGGGCTAATTGACCTAGATTCCATTAATAAAAATGGACTCCTAAAGGTTGGCCAAAAACAACCCTCAATCGGCATGATGCTTCTGCTAAAAATGTTGATTTTTCTATTGCCTGGTGTTACACAGCATTTTTTCACCATCCTTGCAATCCCCATCTCGCACATTGGAGGACCATTTCTGTGACTTGTATGAAGTGTCATGCCTTGCAAAAAGTGTCATTGCATCCCTTGCCATGAGGGTAAAATTTCCTCTATTGACTTTTCCTGGAACACACCATCAAAAACACATACTTTTGGGTTGGCACTGGTAGGCCGTTATGACCTCGCGCCGATAAAGGAAAATAAAATTAGGCCCTGCGCCCATTGGCACTCTGTCCCAGTGAGCTTCCCACATCGAGCTATTTTTGGAAATTTTTTTAAATATAGAAGTGAAGTTTCCAAGCTAACTACTTCGTGAGCGAGTCAGCTTGGGTTGTTCGACTGCATAACCATGAGAACTTTCCTTTGGCTTCTTGTTTCCTCCTTTTGGGGGAACCTCCGAAAGGATAAGGCCTCCCTTCCACCATTTGAGGGATCCCAACCTCCTCCTCTCATTCAATAAATACACCTCTCTCACATAGATGCAGCTAGCTGAAGAGGAATTGTTGAACATTTTGCTGAAACAGACTGATATAGCTATTGTGAGATAGAGTAGAGAGAGAGACCCTTGTTGAGAGATAACTTAGTCTTTTGCCTCACCACGTCCAAATTCCCCTAATAATGCTCAAGACGAGCTTCGACTAGACCCACTGCAGGAGGTTGCGACGTCAAGGCTCCAATTGTAATCTCTTTCTTTCTCTTAATATATGCATGATTGATGTTTTGGTTCTCGTCTTGTGTTGATGTGATTTATCTTATGCAATACGTTTAATCTTCCTTGACTGATTAGCTAGTTATGAATGAAATTATTGTCATGTATGCTTCTTTTATCCTTTGATCTTTTTGCAGGCACCCGAATACCATTGTTGAAGGATCGCAACGTGTCGGGACAAGGATCAGGAGACCGTTGTTGCAGCTACAACAACCGCGTTGGATCACAGGTAGGACAATCTATCCCAACTCGTTTCAATCGTTAACTAGGAACTGACACATTAGCATGTCCTCTTGTTGCTAGACCCACCCTATAGCTAGAGGGATCACCTCTATCCACAGAGGGGATTTACCTACACAACAAGTTCGTGACTCCGCTCGGGATCAGTGTGTGTTTGTCATCTCGTTGTTTGTTGAGAGTTTGCCTTGTCGAGTCGACTTTGGTCGTTTGATTGCTTTTCTGCCTTGCTTGACTTGCTTGACTATTTTGAATCCTCTTATTCAGTTCCAGAGAGTCAAGACTAACCTCTGCTCAGTGGTTTTCTCCTTTTCCCATAGTTTTCTAGCTTGGCATGGTTTTTCCTTGAACAGTCGCGCCAATTGGCGCTTGTTGCTTTTGTCACAGGTGTACCAACCCCTGTTAGCCGCGGATTACAACCTAACAATCGCACTGAATCCTGTAGGATTTGATTTGACCTTCTGCCTGAGTTTTTTGTCAGTAGTTCTTGGCTCTGGGGTGTCTCTTTGCCTTGCAATTGGTCTTGTGAGATTTTTTTGACTCTGTAGCCTCAGTCTTCTCAGTTGTTTGTTTGTTATCTCATTAGTGAAGTTTTGTAGCCCTAGGGTTTCAAGGTGTCTTGTGTTGTTTGTTCGACCTTCTCCTCACTAAGCCTTCTAAGTTAAGTTCGAGTCACTTTGGTTTTTTCATTTCAATATTCTCACTGATTGTGTTAGCCTTTCTCGATTCTTCGTGTCTTTGGTTTGTTGGATGATCACTTTTTTTTTCGTTTAACTCTCCATTTCATCACTTCAAGCATAGATAACATTTCTTTTTGGATCGTTTTGAAAGTATTTTGTTTGCTTGAAAGAGTGTGTCCTTGTTTCGAGTGCGTTTTATGTTCGTATTGCATTTGATTTATTCGTTTTAGATCTTTACATTCGTAGTGCTAAAAACTAGTGCTTGCTTTGATTTTTTTAGTGTAATAGTGCATTGTGTGCTTCATTCATCTAAAAAACAAAACAAAAAAATTGCATTCTTTCGCTTGAATCGAAAATGAAAAGTTCTTTTGCATAAGTAGCTCTTAGTGAACTAGGAAAGAGTTTTTCTTTTTTCATTTGGTTGTATTAGATGCATTAGTGAAACTTATTCTTATGTTTTCATTTGTTGCTACTTTGTTAAATATTTCTATCCTTCTCTTAGTTAGCATTCATCGAATGGAAATGGTGTTCGTTTGCATGTAGTGTTCATTTAGGAATTCAAGATCACATTCGATAGGGCCTTGATATTGAAACATAAATTCAAGATCAACCTTAAAATTAATTCAGCCAATCTAAGGAAGCATTGAAACCTAACGTATACATTTTAGAGGCCTATCCTAGTGACGTGTTCTGACGTCGTTAAACCTAGTAGTTTTCGTTCGCCATCTGGCATTAGACGGCGCTAGTACGAACTTGTGCTCCCCATACCGTCTCGTATATAAAGGGAGACCTTCATAGGTTGCAATCCTTTATCCATAGGAAGCCGAGTCTGTTGCCCTGTAACCGTGATACACTGAACACAGCATTCGGGGAGACTACCTACACGTACATCAAGTCCTTGGTCATTTCCCTTTCATTTGATCACCAAGGTGTATATGGCAGTTCATGGAAACTTGGTAAACCCTCTTACCTAGATTACCTAAGTAGTCATTTTGATCTTTTTGTGACTCTCTAAAAGTGAAAAGATCATCAAGCTCTTGTCCTTTCACACTCATTTCAACCTGAAAGTGATAGAGTCACCTTTTGCCTGTTTCTCGACTCTTAGAATATGAAACGGCGGAGTTTTGTTTCAATGTCTTAAAATATTAACTACCCACAAAATACTCTTGGTTAAATTTATCTTCCTTAGTGTTCTGTTTTAGGGTTGTTTCCAATGGCAACGTTTCCGGAGTTTACCAACTATGGAATCCCCTCCGAAGGGAATCCTAGTCCTTTTCCTGTTTTTGGGAATGTTGGTGCTCCTCATATGGCAAAATTGTCCCTTCTTGGGTTAACTATTGGTTTTCCTGTGTGGTTATTCTCCACCTCTATGGTCTCGAGTATTCCGCCCTCTGTACAACCATATCCTCCACCTGAACAACATCATGTTGATTCTAAGGTGGACCTCTCTTCTTCTTCGCCTATTTCTTTGTCCTCCTCTAAATCTACTTCGCCTGGTGAAAGTCTGGATTCTAGTAACCCGGTGGCTAAGAAGAAGATGAAAAAGAAGAAGTCAGATAAGAGAGAAGCCAGCTCTGCGGCTTTTGCACCTCGGACATCTTCCCTTAATAAACCATCCAACCTTCCATGGAAAGTAAAATTCCCTTGCACGTTGTGCAAAGGTGACCACCTTCTTCGAGACTTCCCTTTCATTCCCAAGGTACTTGAAGTATGGTCTGACATTCGTCCGTCATTGCCTTTGGCTTCTGGAAGTTATATTGGTGGCACATCTTCGACTAGCAATGACAAGACTCATAAGAAACAGGGTAAGATTACAAATCCATGTAAATTGTGTGAAGGGAATCATCCCATTCACCTTCGTCCGTACATGGATGAAGCCACGAGAGTGTTGGACAACCCTACTACTTTTGCACCCTTCGTTTCGGTTAGTTACCATAAGCTTTCTTCGAGTCCTCTGCTAGTTGATTCAATGATCGGTCAAGAGTCATCCTTGGTCGATCCCATTCCCTCGGAAATTAAAATTCACGAATCTGTTCCCAACCAACCATTGGTCATGGAATTGGTCGATCTGATCCCTATTATAGTTCATCAGGTCTTTTTCATCGAGAGTGGATCTCATCCCCCCCACATTCTTCTTGTTTCTCCAGATTCCTCGGACTTGGAGAAATATCCTCCCATCCCTGTGATGCAAGAAGTTTATCTTCTTGCTCCCATGTCTGTGGTCCAATAGGATGCTCCTCTTGTTCCGGTAACACCAGGGGATGACCATCTCAGTTCAATGGTACCCTTTCCGAGTAGTTTGGTCGCTTCCTTCAATTGGAGTCGATTTATGGGATATTGCCTTCCCTCTTATGTGCCCTTTGAGATCACGGTACATGCCCTTAATATGGTCGTACCTAGCACAATTATAGATAAAGGCACATCTGTTAGTATTCTTTCTTCGACTACTTGGCAGGCTTTTGGCTCTCCACCGCTTGTGCCTGTTACATAGAATCTGTTGGCATTTAACAGAGGAACCAGTCAACCGTTATGGATCCCCCTGAAGTTGCCTATTACTTTGGGAGGGAAAATCGTCTATATAGACGTGATGGTGGTCCAAGGCCCCTTGGATTTCAATTTAATCTTGGGGCATGACTATGCTTATGCCATGGGCGCACTTGTCTCCTCCATCTTTCATGTGATCTGTTTTCCACACAAAGGTCAAATCGTGACCATTGATCAGCTTTTGTTCTTTGGTCTGGAGGTGGCAGCTGGCCCACCATCGTCCTTTCTAGGTCTTTATCCGCTAGTTGTATCTTCCCTGCCATGGGTCAATTATGTGGCCACTTGTTCGTTGCCCTCATCCAGTGATAGTGCCATCAAGTACCATCTGCTGGGGGCATTTGATCACGACTTCCAAGATGTTGTTTGTTGAGTCCCGAATTTGCCTCTTTTCCATACACTTTTCCATATCTTTTTCACTCACCTAAACCTCCAAAATTGTCAATATCATGTGCAAAAGGGTATCTAACATGGTTTTTAATTATGTTTTTGTGTTTTCTATTTGATTTAGATTTTTGTTCATACAGCTGCGGAAACTTGCCACTTTCCGCAGCTGCTGCAACTTTCCGCAGCTATTTTGTGGAATTATATGCTACGTGTGGTGCTTGCAATCCAGCAGCTCATGTGATGGTGTGCAGCACTACCTTTAGTGCCAAATCTGGAATAGTTTGGATGTCCACTTTTCCACTTCCTGATCCTTTCCTTGTCCCTGGGCACACCCTGTCAATAACCATACTCATGTTCTCCATTGAGGGCCAGGTGCTGGTCAGGATTGGTACTGCGCCCCTCCACGATAGTCTGGTTATGAAATAAATGTCTAAGACTTCAATCTCAAGTTCCTAGTCATAAATAATGAATTTGTCCTGATCAACGTCCCAAACACTGATCAAGTACTGCAACAGCTCCGGTTAAGCTCTGAGACATGGTGTCATAAAGAATTTCTTGAGCCCGCAATCTCTGAGAGCTTTCATGCATCTTCTATTGCCCATGGCTTCCTCATCTTCTTCACTTTGTTCTTGTTCTTTCCATTCGATTACCATTTTGCCGTTTTACACCTGCAAAAATATACATATGACTTTCATTAGCCAAATCAAAATCTTTTGAATGATTAATTTGGGCTTCCTTGTTTAATTTTACATGCTAAAATTGACTACCATGGTTGGCATGATTGTTTTAGAAATATTCGCGCCAATTAGTGTGCCACAGTTCAAATTTTAGGACGATTGGCACGAGTTCATGCCCGATACCTGCGCCAACTTCCGTGCCATAGTTTTTGCAAATTCCCCCCATATATTTACAAATTTGGGGTTCTAGGTAATGAAATTACAATCAAAATGCAGGGAAGGATGTTAGCTCTTACCTAGAACTGACAAATTCGAGATTGGTCTTCCGGATTGCCTGCTGTCAATGCTGCAAAATCACAGTGAAAAAAGGTAACAAATTTCTCACAAGAGGTAAAAGTGAAAAGTAATTTATTTTTACCATATTTGGCATTATATAAATTTTTAGAACCCTAATTAGGTTTTAAAGCGTATTTTTTCGATTATTTTGCTATGTCATTTTGAGAAATGGATTTTACATGCGTCTCTTGTGCAGCAATAGGTTTTCAACGTAACGACAATGAAGTAACGAGTTGTATTTTATATTTTTTCGAACTCGGTAAAAACACGAAAAATTCACTTTTGGAGTTATCTTTCAGCTCTTTTCTAACTCTCTAAAATTGAAAATATTACTGAGGCTCTTATCATTTTGAACTCGTTAAAGGCTACGAAACGTCATCTTCCCAGTATACGTTTATCCCTTTTTCAGTTGGGATAGATTATTTACGAAAAAGGAAAACCTTAACCTATCACTTCTAAGAGGTTCTCTCAGACACAGTTTTCTAGCTTTTCGGATCTATGAGACTACCTGCAAAAAGGGACTGTTGGAGTTTTATTTTCCGCTTCTTTTCAAACTCTCTAAACATGAAAAGATGCCCAGTTATTCTTTTTTCAGACTCGTTAAACCCTAAATGACATCGGAAATCGTCACCATGACATACTAGAGTTCCTCCTTCCTAGGGCTCGTAAAATGTACTAGGATGGATTTGTCCAAAGGAAAAACTTACATGACAAGCATATGCTATCCCCTTCAAGCTTGTTTTCCAAAAATAACTGGGGTACTCACCAGCAATGGTGGGGGGAAATGGAACCAGTTCTTAGTTGTGTCGGCAGTATGTCGCTCTTGAACATGACACTCATCTACATTCGTGTCGAGTTGGGGACATCTCATTTCATCATTTTTTCCTTCATGGGTTTGGGTAATCTGTTTTTACCTCTCATTTTCTCTTTGCCATGTCATCATGACCTCAGATTCCTTGATGTCAAATACTACCAAATCCAGAGTCGTGTCACCAATATGTTCAAGAGAAGTTTTCCTTTGTAGTTTTCAACCTCCCTCTGATCCTCTTTTTGGTCCTGATTCACTATCATCATGTTCCTCTGTCTCGTGTTGATGATGTGGGAAACATTATGGCCCTCCTTCGATCAGGTCACTTCCTTTCGACTTCAGCTCATTATCCAGGAAGTTGATCTAGAGACTCCCTTCCGGTACCTTGGAGCTTACATGCCTCAATGGAAATTTCTTCGCATTCGACAACAGCTCCACATCATTGGCCTTCGATCGGGTGATTCTGCGGGTGTTTGATGCCATTTCATTATTTACATTTTGTGGATTGTACTAGTTGTACCTTGAGAGCCATTGTCATTATTGGTGGTTTCTCTCGTGCCTGTTAACAACTTTCATCATTGGTTGGTAATCAGGTGACTTTATTGCATGTTTGAATTCAGCGCACATATTCACATGCTTGAATTTGTAATTGTTCGGGTCGAGATGGAGCACAAGACCCTGGGTTTATCTGATAGAATCGAGGCTACGGGATATTTTTGTTTATCATGACTATATGCATGACTCTTTTGATTGGATGGCTGCAACCATACATGAGTCTATTTTTTTATCCTTATTGTTGGATGATTGCGTCCATACCTCGGATATCAGTTTTTATGTACTCTATTATGGATGGCTACGTCCATGCCAAATGTTCATGTATCAGAGATGTCAATTGTATTTGTACTTGCAGGTCTTCCGACATCGGTGTTTGGTTTTAACGTGTTCTCGTAAAGCATTTCACTCCTCCCTCTCTCTCAGACCTCATGCTTTAGGGGGCATCTGTTACATACCATTTTGTCACCGTCCCTGCAATCCCCATCCCGCACAGTGGAGGACCATTTCTATGACTTACATGAAGTGTCATGCCTTGCAAAAAGTGTCATTGCAACCCTTGCCATGAGGAGAACATTTCCCCTGTTGACTTTTCCTAGAACAGACCATCAAAAACACATGCTTTTGGGTTAACGCTGGTAGGCAGTTATGGCCTCGCGCCGATAAAGGAAATTAAAAATGGGCCCCGTGCCCATTGACGCTTTGTCTCAGTGAGCTGCCTGTGCTGAGCTGTTTTTGGAATTTTTTTTAAATATAGAAGCGAAGTTTCCAAGCTAACTACTTTGTGAGCGAGTCAACTTGGGTTGTTCGACTGAATAATGTCAAGCAACTTCCTTTGGCTTCTTGTTTCCTCCTTTTGGGGCAACCTCCCAAAGGACAAGGCCTCCCTTCCACCATTAAAAGGATCCCAACCTCCTCCTCTCCTTCTATAAATACACCTCTCTCACATAGATGCAGCTAGCTGAATAGGAATTACTGAACATTTTGATGAAACAATATGATATAGATGGTGTGAGATAGAGTAGAAAGAGACCCCTGTCGAGAGAGAGCTTAGGCTTTATTTCCTTGCCATGCCCAAATTCCCCGATGAGTGCTCAAGAGACGTTTTGACTGGACCTGCTGAAGCAGGCTGCGACGTTAAGGCTAGGGTTGTAATCTCTTTCTTTCTCTTAATATATACATGACTGATGTTTTGGTTCCCTTCTTGTGTTGATGTGATTTATCTTATGCAATATATTTAATTCTCCTTGACTAATTAGCTAGTTATGAATGCAATTATTGTCTTGTATGCTACTTTCGTCCTTTGATCTTCGTGCAAGCACCTGAGTACCATTGCTGAAGGATCACGATGTGTCCTGACGAGGATCAGGAGACCACTGCTACAGCTACGAAAACCGCATTGGATCACAGGTAGGACAATCTATCCCAACTCATTTCATTTATTAACTAGGAATCGACACATTAGCATGTCCTCTTGCTGCTAGACCCACCCTAGGGCTAGAGGGATCGCCTTGTCCGCAGAGGGGATTTACCTACACAACAGTCAAGAAGTTTCTTGGTTAACTATTTACATGCATTCACTCACTGCTTATGGTTATTCGCTCTTCCATTCAGAATTTTCCCTTTCAGTTTCCATGGTATACATGCGGTTAAAATCTCAATGTTTATCTAAATCATATATGGAAGTGGGCTTCATGTTGTTGTTTATTGTTCGCACATGCAGTGCGCTTGCACTCAGGCTTGCTCCCTTGTCATCGTAGTAGTTCTGTTTACATGTGTATAAATAACATTGCATGTACGGTCACTTCATTCTGTAGGTTATTTTTCTATGTTTATAAGTTTTCCATTTAAATGGTTTGGTATCTACAATATATATTGTTAACTAAGTGCCTTAGAATCATAGTCAAGCTCTCTTGTTGTTTCTTTATTTATTCTTTCATGCACAGTATAATAATAACGGTATTAACGTTATGTT
Source organism: Pinus albicaulis (assembly GCA_034641835.2). Classification (NCBI taxonomy): domain Eukaryota; kingdom Viridiplantae; phylum Streptophyta; class Pinopsida; order Pinales; family Pinaceae; genus Pinus; species Pinus albicaulis. The sequence goes on along the minus strand of CM076578.1, from coordinate 286,139,315 downwards.
CCTCTTTTAAGAATATTATTATTCCTTCAATTATTGGAATTTACTGATGTCCGGACCATCATTAAAATTGGGTTTTAGTTATTTGATCCATAGTCCATGTATGAAATTAACTATAGCTTTTAAGATAAACTATTCAATATGGGGTTTCTCTCCCCGGATGGACTAACTGTCCTTTCCATTCTTCAGTTCTAATTATTATTAAAGAATTCGTAGTTCTCCTACAGATTTCAGACCTGCAATCTTATTTCTGTCATAACTTCTTTATATACCTTCATAGAATTTCTCTACATAGATAATTATTTTTGTTCCATATTATAATCCACTTAAGGAATTCTATAAAAAAATACTATCATACAGTAATTAATTAAAGACAAATTTCTTTTCCATATTCAATCCTTTTGGCTACTCTGTAAAAGAAAAATATACAGTTGCTAATCTAATACAATTAATTCCACAATTTACAAAGATACACAATATTTTAATAAAATCATGTTAAACCTCTTCTATTTTCCTTTACTCTGGGTTAAAATACTTATCTCACTTAAGAAAAGCTGATGGTAGCCTCCCAACCATGAGAGAGGCAATTACGTCCTCAGCTCCCCCCGTGCTCCTCACTAGAGTAGGATTTAATTAGCAGTGTTACTAGAGTAGACCTCAATACTTTTGTCCAGTGTTTTCTCTAGTGTCAAGTTGTAGAGTTCCACTGGCTCCAACCAGCTCTGGATCACTCTCACCTTCAATCCTTCTAGCTTCACTTCCCCTTCCATAGAACCCCTTTTCCTCACTGGGATTTCCTTTTTATCCTCAGAGGAAAAGGTAACTATCTATAACTTCTTTAGTCTAACTAATATGGAATCTTGGAAATATTTACCATCAGTTTATGGAAACCACACCATAAATAATTCTTTATTCAAAAAGAAAATAAATCATATTCATTACTGGATTAACTTACTCGTTAATCCTATTTTTACTTAAAAAGTTAAATGTGCAATTTAAAAATAGTTTAGGAAATTAATCCGAGTGTTACAAAAATAAAATTATAAAACAAACAATTCATTTCTTTGTGATTTTTCTTAAATTATAATACACCAAAGTTGATCTCAGTAAATACTAATAATCAGCATGGTTGTCTTCTTCAATATTCATATCATTAGTATAATGTTAAAATAGGTAAAGGGACGATTGAACTGAATTAAGGATGCACATAAAAGTTGAGTTAAGAAATAGTTTTTGTTATTTTCACTTGTGTAAAATTGAAAATTAATGACTAAATATCACATTTGTGGTTATTGGGACAATTCACTAGTTATCATTGAAGATCCCATCCTTAGTTGCCTTCAATGAGCTAGGACTTGAATTCACTAGAGTAAAGTGAAACCTCTTTCTCTACCATCATCATCTACTTAAAGAAACAATAACATGACAGTTGAGATTGATGCCTATGCTCCTAGAAAAGATGTAATGAAGAAGATGTTTTATAGTCAATAATGGAATTTATTACACCATAGAGAGTGAGGGTGGTAAGGGGCCACATGGTCTCACTTTTTCTTAATTTGGTTCATTGATCAAAATATTAATTTTCCATTTGCTACATGTTCAAATGGTTTGAAAGTATAACTTTACTTACTAACAAATATCATCTCCCATGATCCTTCAATACATATACAACAAGTAGCAAATTGGTAGAGGGGGAATGTGGCATCTATTCTTCCCTAAGTCAAATGAGTTGTAACGCGCTCAAAACAACTCATTAACTCAACTTTGCATTACATGGTATCTTATTTCAATTCTATTTTTGTTTCGGACAACACTTTGTTATATATATATGAGGAACTTATAATTGAGAAAAAACTTCAATATCTAAATATCTCAATATTATCCAAATACTTCCTCATTGAAATAAAAATTAATGTTATTTAAAAATAATTTATTTTACTCTAATTAAAAATTTAATTCTTTTACATTTTAAATTAAGACAAAGAGTGCTAAATTCACTCCCAATTAGGTTTTTTTTATTGCATGTTACTCTAGCAGGCGTATTGAAATTTACTGTATTAATGTACGATAAAAAAAAACTCGATTTCGAGCATCCCCAAGTTCTTGCGAATTTTTGGCCACTGCTCTATCATGTGATGTATAATGTTGTTGCAAATTCGAGATCAAGATACCGCAGTTCCCGCCAGTCGGAGATCGGGTTTGAACGTGCCAACCAACATGTGCGTCGGGGCCGCCTGAATTTGGACCCGACCTCGTGGGTCCCACCTGACGTTCTCTCCGACTGAAATCAAGGCCCTACTACACCGACTTGGGTTGGCCTAACTACCTTGACACCCACCTCAGAATCTGGGCACACACTTGGTCGGGGTCGACTCTCGATTGGAGCTCGACTCGAACTTATGAAAAAAATCGATTGAGGTCACGGACTGGGTAGTTCGCTACTGATTAACAAGACTGCCTGTTTAATGAGGTTTAAAATTTTTTATTTTTTAGATTTTTATATTGAACGAAACCCCCCGGAAACGTCAAAATAATTTAATATTAATTAATTAATTAATTTAAATTAAATTAATATTTAGTAATTAATTAATTAACAGTAATAGTAATTAAATTAATTAATTTAAATTTAATTTAATTATTAGTAATTTTAATTTTAATAGTGATTAATGTTAAGTTTAAAATTTTATTTAAATATTAATTTTAAACATTTTTTAATGTTAATATTAATATTAATATTAATATTAATTAATGATGATGATGATGATTAATGTCCATTAAAATTAATGATGATTTTTTTTTCTAGTAATTAATATTTTGATTATAATAGTCATAAATTTTAATTTTAATAATTAATTTAATGTTTTAATTTGTAAGTCTCACTCGCCATTGGTTGAAGATGAGCCTAGTTAGCAAGGAAAATCAGGATCAAACCTCACGAGGGTGGTTGTGCTTGTACTAGGGGGGAGATATGCTAAAAAATTTAGTCAGCTTAGGGTTGGTGTGGTCTAGGTCGGGTGAGATCCTCGGGTGACGTTGATGGATTAGATGCCCCTGGGTCATGGTTTCTGAAGCCATGGGTCAAGCCCAGATGAACACACAAGACAAACAAAAAAACATTAATATTTTAGTTTAAATATTAATATCAATTTTAATTTTAATTCTATTATTAATTTTAATTAAATTTTAATCCATATAATTAATTTTATTAATTAACTATTTTAATATTATTTTATTAATTTAATATTAATTAATTTAATATAAATTAATTAAATTAAATTTTATTAATAGTATTTAATGTTAATATTTTAATTTTAATATTTATATTAATAGTAATTTTAATTTAATTTTAATTTTAACATAAATAGTAATAGTAATAGTAATAAAAATTATTATTTTAATAGTTTAATTATAGTGTGTGACATTTTAAAATGAATGAATAAATAATATTTTTTGTTTTAAATAAATTTAAATGTTTATTAAATTTATTATGAGAAATTGTTATAGTATTAAAAAAATTAATTTTAAATTATGGTATTTAATTAAATTTTAATCATTACAAAATGTAAAATAACATTAAAATCAAAAATAATTCTAGGGTTTAATATTAAACTTTTTAAAAATTTGATTTCAAGTTTAATATTAAAATCAATATTAATATTAATATTAAAATAATATTAATAATATTAATCAGTTAGGTTTGGAAATATAAATAATATTAATTTGATATTAATATTATTAACTTAATAATAATAATCTTAATATTAATATTAATATCTTACATTTCATTTTATCTATGTCGCCTCTTAATATTAGAAAATTAGGGTTCTATTAATCCTTTAGGTTTATAATCCCTACGATTTATAATATTAATGACTTGGGGTTTTAATCCCTAGGGTCTATAATATTAGTCTCTTGGGTTTGTCAATCTGTTGGGTTCATAATATCTTTAGAATTTAATTTATGATGTGAATTTTCTGAAAATTTATTTGAGATAGTAGGATTTAATGTTGAGACATTTGAATGGTGAAGAAATCTATCCAACGTCGCATTATGACAAATATTGTCACCATTTGACAAGCAATAAAAGAAAATGTCGTTGATTATTTTAGGGTTTATAATATTTATACATTAACACAAGTCAAATATCATTGGCTTTTGTTGTCATGGGAAACTATAGTTAACATGGGCATCATAGTCAACATGACTACCATGGTGAACCATTATGACAAACTTTATCGCAAGATAAGTATCAATTTGATACTCATTGTCACAATGTTACATTACAATTTATTCAATTTCCCTTCTCAACATTACAAAATTAGGATTTAAAGTTAGGGCTTCTAGTACAGGGTTTCATATTGAGTTTATTAAACCCAATATGAAATATTTGGGTGGAATTGTTGCATTCGAACATTAGGGTTGAATATTAGGGTTTATAATATTAGTTTGAATATTATGGTTTGTAATAAAAGGGTTTGATATTATGATTTTAATGTTGGGTTTAAAGTTAGGGTTTATAATATTGGTTTTATATTGTTAGGGTTTATAATATCTAGTATAAAGGTTTGATGTTGTGACATTTGAATGGTGCATAAATGTATGCAATGAAGCATTGTGACAAACATTGTCACAATGTGACACACAATATGTCAATCATTGTTGGAACCTTACAATACATTGCAGATATTTCAAAATCACTAATGACACTACAAAAGTGCTTTGTATTGTGATGTTTGTATGGTACACAAATCAAATCAACGTCGCATTGTGACAAACATTGTTGCATGATGGAAATCAATCTTATAATCACTGATAATCATTATCGCAATGTTACATTACAATGCAATTTATTCAATGTCGCCTCTCAACATTACAAAATTAGATTTTATTAATTCCTTGGCTTTATGATATTAATCCCTTGGGTTTGTAATATTAATTCCTTGGGTTTATAACATTAGGGGTTAATGTTGTGACATTTGAATAGTGAATAAATCTATATAATGTCCCATTATGACAAATATTTTCGTAATTTGACATTCAATATGACAATCATTGTTGGAAACTTACATTACATTACAATTTTTCAACGTCACATTGTGACACTACAAAAGGGCTTCATATTGTAACGTTTCCATGGTTCAAAAATCAATCCAACATCGCATTTTCACAAAACAGATCCAATGTTTCCTCTCAACATTAAAAAAATTAGGGTTTATTAATCCCTTTGGTTTATAATATTGATCCCTTGGGTTTATAATACTAGTCCCTTGGGTTTATAATCCTTACGGTTTATAATATTCATCCCTTTGGTTTCAATCCCTAGGGTTTATACTATTAATCTTGTGGGTTTATTAATATCTTAGGTTTATACTATTAATCCCTAGGGTTTATACTATTAATCCCTTGGAGTCGGGCGTGTATCCTCTGCACTGAGATTATGTCGGTTTCCCCGACTATTGACTACTGACAGGACCCATGCACGATGTTGGGGTCGCCACCTGTTCCCTCCTAATGATTAATCCCTTGTTTTTTTTTCTCTTGGGTTTATTAATCCCTTGGGTTTATAAATCTATCTATTGTCGCATTGTGATAAACATTGCTACAATATGACACATAATATGACAATCATTGTTGGAACCTTACATTACATTGCAATTTTTCCAATGTCAAATTGCGACACTACAACAAGGATTCGTATTGTGATGTTTGCATGCTACAATAAGGATTCATATTGTGATTTAGTTCATGAATTTCTTGGTTTTGTAATATTAATCCCTTGGTTTTGTTAATTGCTTGGGTTTATAATATTAATCCCTTCGATTTTTAATCCTTAGGGTTTATAATATTAGTCTGTTGGGTTTATGAATCCTTTGCGTTTATAACATTGATCCCTTTACGAACAATATAATCGCCCGGGTTTATAATATTAAATATCTTACATTTATAATCCCTTTGGTTTATATATCACTTTAGTTTATAATTCATAGGGTTTTTAATCCCCGAGGTTTATAATATTAATTCTTTGGGTTTATACTATTAATAACTTGGGTTTATAATATTAATGTCTTGGTTTTATTGATCCCTTGGGTTTAAAATACTAATCCCTTGGGTTTTTAATCATTAGGGTTTATTAATCACTCAGGTTTATAGTTTTAATCTCTTGGGTTTATTAATTCCTTGGGTTTATAATCCCTAGGGTTTATAATATTAATCCTTTGGGTTTATTGATTCCTTGGCTTTATAATGCTAATGCCTTCGATTTATAATCCCTAGGGTATAAAATATTAATCCCTTGGCTTTATAATATTAATCCCTTATGTTTTTATTATGTGGGGTTTATAATATTAATCTGTTGGGTTTGTTAATCCCTTGGGTTTACAATAATGATAATTTGTTGGGTTCATTAATCTCTTGGGTTTATAATATTAATCCATTGGCTTTGTTAAACCTTTGGGTTTATAATATTGATTCTTTGGGATTATAATCCCTAGGGATTGTAATATTAGTCCCTTGGGTTTATGGATTTCTTTTGTAAATAATCGCCAAGGTTTATAATATTAATTCCTTGGGTTTATAATATTAATAATTCCTTGGGTTTTTTTTTTTTTTTTTTTTTCAAAACTTTAGCAAAATGAATCGA